>CAIIXF020000402.1:0-75477 GCA_903813345.2 Owenia fusiformis | reverse complement strand
GAGATGATGTATTTACTGTTGTGACTACTATTGATAAACTAGGCAATCCATTCCTTGTGTCAGGTGAAGATGTATGTATCAGTAAGTGACACCATCAGAAGTATAGAAGACATTGGCAACCAAAGCTTCACTAAGTGTACAACTGAACATCTTGTGGAGAGAACTGAACCATTGGATACACCCATAAAACGCCACAAGATCGCAATGTTTAGCAGCAAAATACCCAAAAGAATAAATCAGAAATCTCAAATCAAGAAAATGAGAAATGACTGTGATTTATTCACCAAATTATACATCACATGCCAGACAAGAAACATTGATCTTGATGACTTTCTCATGCAACTACAGCAAAGACCGTTGAGGATTATGCCACTGATGTTTTCCTTCCCTACATCCAAGGTTAGCTGCAACATGTTGATCGCCTCGATATAATTTGGGATGAGTACCTGACAAGGAGTCTGAAGACAATGACGAGACAGAAGCGTGGGAAAGGTGACAGAAGGATGACCTACACATATCTTGGTAACACTGTGCCCAGAAACTGGCAATCTTACTTGAGAGATGACTCAAACAAGCAACAGTTGTTTGGTATTTTAGCCTACAAACTATCAAGTCTTCCATTAGATTGTGACCACCATTGGTGAGAAGATGATTTGCAATCCTGCAATTAGTGATACAAATGACTTGGAGCCATGTTCTCATGAAGAAGCAGATACCAAAATGTTTGTCCACATTGCCCTTATGGCTAGAAGAGGGTTTGCCAGAATACTTATCAGAAGCAATGATACTGATATAGTTGTCCTTGCTGTAGCTGCCTCTGCCCAACTAGGTATTAGCATATAGGTTGCATTTGGAACTGGAAAAAACTATAGGTATTTGGCTGCTCATGAGATGGCAAGAGCTCTTGGACCTACCAAATCTGGATGTCTCCCTGTTTTCCATGCATTTACTGGGTGTGATAGGACATCGTCATTCTTTGGCCATGGAAAAAAATAATGTTGGACAGTATGGAATAAATATCCAGAAGTAACAGAAGCATTCCTCGCTTTAAAACAAAACCCACATCACATAGCAGAAGAAGCTCTATTTCTATTGGAACGTTTCACAACCATTGTGAATTATTGTGTTTTATGGATTATGGCGATGGCTTTTTTGAATGGATGTTGACCCTTTGAAATGCCTATGGACTTGGAGACTGGATTTTATCTATCCCACATCATTTGAGACTGAATGCTCTATCTTGTATGAGTACTTGTATCTACAACTATTTTTGATGTTATGAGTATTGGCTATCAATTTCTAATTTTTTCTTTAACATGTATTGTAATGACTTCAGTATGAATGAAATGTCCCTTGGTGTTCTGGTCTTGGATTGTGATATCGGTTCTTGAATGGTGGGGGGAAAGGGGGTATTATACATTGTTTCTTTTCACGTTAGATCATGGTTTTGGGATATATGTGGTTTGTTTTTCTTGACTGGTATGCACTTAGAGTTTGCTTTTTCTTGCCGAGTTCCATTACAACTTTTGGTCCTTTCTCTTTGGCACTTGTGCTTAGATATTTGTCATTGTTCTCTATGACAGGACAAGTTCAACAACTGATATTAACTCAACCAGAAAATATCTTTTCACCAAGAAGGGAAGACAGATTGACAAGATACCTCTGACCAAGGCAGCTTTGGAGCAGCATATTAGGAGAGATTGTTAGGAGGGATTGTTTGAGACCAAATACTGGATCCTCGCCCAAGTGGTGTCCAGGATTATTTGAAGTTTGGCTCGGAGGAGGATGATGGTGATCACGTGATTCCACTTTTTGGTCTACTCTTCAGCAAACATCAATAGCATGCAGAGAACTCATAAAGTGTCAATGCAGCAAGGGGTGTCATCCTTAGTATTGTTCATGTAACAAAGCTGGCTGGGCAAAATGCACAGACCTTTGTAAGTGCAGTGGGCTTTGCACTGATTAGTGAGAGTAACAATAAAGGACAAAATATTTGAGATTTGAGAAAGATGGTGATCAAAAATGTAAAACATAGACAACTTATCAAACACAAATTGTGACAATTTATCAAACATAAATTGCCCCAGCATTGACATTTTCGCATTGTAGCACCATCTAACTGGTACTGTAACAATAACCCCCTTATTTTGGATATGTGGCTGAATATATTCTCTAATACAAGTTGTTCAGTAGAAGTAAGAGATCTTATTATCCAATATTATGTAAGTACTCAGTCTTTGGTTAAAGGCCCCATATAAAGTTTAAACCACTTTGGCTTATATTGTAGTCTTACCCAATGTTATCAAAGTGTGATATGTGAAACTTTTTTTTTAATTTTCAAAAAGTGGTTTTTGATAGACTTTTTGTTCCAAAATTTGTGAATTTATTTAAAACCAACTTTTAGAGGTCACTCATATCTTCTAATTAGCCACAATTCATACCAATGCATAGCATTCATCCTCCCATGTTTTTGCCGAAAAAATTAAGAAAATCGGTTCATAAATAAGTGAGAAATGAACTTATCAGTGCATGAAAATGGTTCTGAGAAAAATGCATTTCAAAATTTTAGTTCTCATAGAAACCAATTGTACAATGATATCTAAAACATAATTTATTTTTCCTTTTAACCTGGTTAGACAATCAACATTGGTTTTTATGAAAGTCTAACATATTTAGAAAAGATTGACATCGAAAAAAAAATTCAATTTTTTTCAAAAAGTTTTTGGTACCTTAGTGACATCACTAATGTTTCAAAATATTTTTGATATGCTAAAACATTGAAGTGGCCCATTAAATATGGCATTTTATTATTGAAATAGTGTGTCCTTTGTTCAACCTTTGCATTGGTGTTAAAAAGATAATCTTTTTTGAAATGCATTAAGAAATATTTGATGATTAAGAAATTTCAACTTTTTTTGAAAAATGGTGGGAAATTTGAATATTAAAGAAATGAAATGCTCACAACTTTTTTTGAAAATTTTTTTTTTGTTCAAAAATCTCTAAAATCACTTTTTAAGTCCTGACAAATAGTAAATGAATGATAAAAAAATATTTTCAAACTTTAGACGGGGACTTTAACAATTTTTGATGAATAACATGTCATTTATGAACTTAATAGTACAGGTCATAATACTGAACCTTGTTTTACGCCGTTTTACATTTGAAACTCAAGTTAAATGTCAGTTCATCAAAAAAGATTCATTTCAAAGCCACTTCTTGAGGTTTCTATGCAGTTTTCATTAATATGTTAGAGGATTTTGAGATTTTAATAGAAATCGGCTAAATCACAAACAGACTGGCGGCCATTTTGAATTTTTTCCAAAACGAGGCTCCGGATCACTTGCTGCCTCGAGCCATTTTTTTCAGTTACAATCAGCTACACTTGTACCGATTTTGGTGCTTCTATCATAAAAAGAATTATTGGGAGGGTTCTTCAAGTGATTCAGCCTAACTAAAATGAACATCCATTGTGATGAATTTCCCTCAAAGTTGCTACTTTTTTAACTCAACAAAATGTAATAAACCTTCACACACCACCAATTGGGGCCATTATTTTTAAACTTACTTGGATGTCCTTTAAATAAATCTGGCTTGGTTTTCATCAGTACTTTAAGAGCTTTTGGTGTACGATGGCTTAAAACACTGTTGTTTAATACATCTAAAATATCACATTTATCTCCAGCACTAACTATGGCCTTCTCAACATCATCAGGAGTAAAGATACGAATTTCTGTTTCTCGTTTTGTCTCATTGTTGACTTTTTCTGTATGCTTCCTAATATTTATTTCTTGTTTCTTCTTTTTAACTTTACCTGTTGTAGATGGTTCATCATCCTTGTTTGATATTGATATGTCTTTAAACATATTATCTCCTGTTTTGATATTTTCAACAGACATGTTTTCCTCTTCACCTTTATCTTTACGTTTGTGGCTCCTTTTCTTCTTTTTATGTTTTTTAGTTGATGTACTTTGATTATCAACTGTTCCTTCATGGTGTATTTCTTCAATCTTTTTCAACTGCGAAGTTTCAGATTTTCCTGTTCCTGACGCTTCAATGGATAAGTCAGACTCAGGAGTGTCATTTTTGATCTCCAGTTGCCTTTCCACACTCATTTGTTTCTTCTTCTTATGTTTCTTCTTTTTAACTTTACCTGTTGTAGATGGTTCATCATCCTTGTTTGATATTGATATGTCTTTAAACATATTATCTCCTGTTTTGATATTTTCAACAGACATGTTTTCCTCTTCACCTTTATCTTTACGTTTGTGGCTCCTTTTCTTCTTTTTATGTTTTTTAGTTGATGTACTTTGATTATCAACTGTTCCTTCATGGTGTATTTCTTCAATCTTTTTCAACTGCGAAGTTTCAGATTTTCCTGTTCCTGACGCTTCAATGGATAAGTCAGACTCAGGAGTGTCATTTTTGATCTCCAGTTGCCTTTCCACACTCATTTGTTTCTTCTTCTTATGTTTCTTCTTTTTAACTTTACCTGTTGTAGATGGTTCATCATCCTTGTTTGATATTGATATGTCTTTAAACATATTATCTCCTGTTTTGATATTTTCAACAGACATGTTTTCCTCTTCACCTTTATCTTTACGTTTGTGGCTCCTTTTCTTCTTTTTATGTTTTTTAGTTGATGTACTTTGATTATCAACTGTTCCTTCATGGTGTATTTCTTCAATCTTTTTCAACTGCGAAGTTTCAGATTTTCCTGTTCCTGATGATTCGGAATGTGTATGCTTTCTTTTGCCCAATTTGAACATTGTCTTTTCTTCATGTTCTTGATGACCAGAGCTCGGATGTAGATTTTCTGAATCCTTTTGACAACTATTGTGTGATGCTGAAACTATATCTTCAGATGATTTATGTTGCATCTTTGCCTGGCTATTAGATGAGAAGACAACTGTTTCCATTGGTTGGCTGAGCTCCCCATCACCAAACATACCAGTTTCAACAAAGAGTTTACGTCTTTTCTTCTTTGAGGATCTTTTGGGGGAAAAGATTGGTGCCCCAATTGGCTGACTAAGCTCCCCTCCACCGAATATACTTGTATACTCAGCCATCTCAGAAATTGTAGCTATTGTAGAAAGGTAATGTCTGGAGGTTTCTAATTAAACCTGAAACATGAAAAGACAATGTTTAAGATGACATTTAGTGTAAATCATTTCTAGTCATGCCCCACATCAAGATTACTACTTAAAGGCATCGCAATGTGAGAATGTCACACATAACTCAACATATTTTACTTTACTGGTGAATTGAAGTTTACAATCAGACTATGGCCAGGTTTTATTTCAGAGGTATTCATTAATTTTACAGTACACAAAGTATTTGGAAAGTGTGTGAGACAAATCAAGATCCGAGCAAATTTTGTGAAGTAATATATGTAATAGATAAGGCATTAACATGCACATGAAATGACATAACATTACAACGAACTCCATCCTCAAAAAAGTTGGTGACTATAACAATAATGTTTGAAAATTTGAAAATGAGATTGCCTTTAAAGCATTCTGGGGCGTTTTAAAATATGGGGTACCAACTAATATGGATTGACTGATAAAACATAAATTATCGGGCATTTTTAAAAATTATATCAATTCAATTCTGTTCTTCCACAAAACATGTGAAAATTGTGTAAATACAAACCAAATGGTAGCAATCATTTGTGCCGCCATGATGATCTACAAAAAACTACAAACATCCCAGAACTTGCACCCTTTCGAACATAAAGAAGCTTGCAGGTGTAACAAATTCAGGTGTTGAATCAGTAAATTGCACGAATTTGTTGATAGAAAATTTAGAGTTTATTACAGTATTACAACACAATTTAAAACCAACAACATTTATTTTGCTTTTCACAAATGATTCTTACAACACATATTCAGAATATCCAGTACGTAATTCAATACAAATAAAAAATCAGATTTTCTCTAAATTTTGAGAGTATGCCATGTTGTTTTTACCCCCATAAATGTGAGGTTGATCTTTCAAATCACCCCCACAACTATTTGTATATTGAAATCTTGGGGTTGAAAATTAGTTGGATTTGTGGTTATTTAGATAAAATTCAGCTTTGTGTCAACAACTGACAATGTTTTAAAACCCCAACATTTCAGTACACAAGTAGTTGTGGGGGTGACATGCCCATAGCCAGCTTTTTGTAAGGGGGGGAAGCCTGATCCCGTGATCCTGAAAATCCAGAGGGGAAGGGGGACAAAAATACATGCGCTTGCACAAAGAAAAATAAGACACACGGTGAACAATTCTTTTCGTGTAGTTGAATCCACAATTGTCTGGGTTTATCGGCAGAACGAAGAAATTTTCATTTTTGATCGCAATATTTGCGTGTAATATTTAACTTACTTCAACCGTCAAATTCTTCCATTTATTGGTACTTTCGGGCCACTCATAGGCCAGTCAAATGAAGAATCCCCTCTTAAATCCAACCACCATTTTTAAAAAGTGATGAAATCTCTCTCGATGAAAAAGAAAAATGTTCCCCTTATGCCGATATAGTATACCCAGATAATTGTGGATTCAACTACACGAAAAGAATGTTAAAATACCCAGGAATCTATTGAAGTAGGTATCTTAAGTGTAAGAGGCGTAGAAAATTCTCCCATGTTGTAATCTAAGGCAAAAGATTGAGACGTTCTCATGACTTACCATATTCTATGGCCACTGAGTGTGGCCATACAATATAAATAAGACACTCTTTGTTGTTTTGAATTTGCCTTTAAATTGCCGAGCCGTCTTATTTTTATTGATGTAAACATAATAAACTCACCTTCATTGATCTTTACACGCAGTCCTATTTCATAAATTGGTCTACTTCGCAGGATATTTATTCACAAAAGAATTAAAACAAAACTGAAGGAAATTTTTACAACAAGCGGCCATCTTGACTAAATCGCTTTAGCGGAAAAAAGGCATGCTTTCAAAATGGAGAACGAGATGACGTCTATTTAAATGAAAACGTTCAATATCTCATCAACAAGACAAGCCGTTACCATTTCAATTCATGAAATATTAACAGAACGATTTTTAGAATATTACATAAATTTATTGAATGACGGCTTAAGATTTTACAATAGTTCACGGTGTTCCAGATGGAATCACTTCTAGCCAAGACTATAGTCCTGGCACGGGATAAGGGGTGGGTAATGAATTAATGAGGATATTCAGAGCTGCTGGCTCCTTAGGATATGGAAGTGAGTGACCGACGCCTAAATAGTTGTACTAGTAGTTGATTAGACACCAAAATAAATAACAAAACTAGGCAAATTTTTTCAAAAAAGAAAATGTTTTCTTGAACATGTGCCTCACTGTATGAGCCTGTTTATTTCCTATACATTTACGCTACAATATTAAATCATGTCCTTAGGTGATCTTAATAATTTTATACATTACCTTGTGCATGATTTTACGACGATATATCGGTAATTTCATAGAAAATCGACAATCAACACTAAATTCTGACAAATATTTGGAATTATTACACCAAAAGTAGTGCGAAATGGACTTTTCACGCGTTGGCATAAAGTTTTGATGACATTTAAAGACATAGTTCCTCTTTCACGTATATTATCTCATGGAAATGGGCATACCAGCGCAAAGATCTTTGTTCCGTGGTGAAGAAAAGCCATCAAACATTGTCTGAAGAGCAGATTTATCTCCGTAATTCTACTTTTAACATGGCGACCTTGACCTTGAAAAAATATAGCCATTTGGGCGATAATAGGTGATTCAAAAGTGAAAATGAGTGCTTTTTTCGTAGTTTTACTTTGACCAAGCCTAGAAAAAAATCGAAGTGGTAAACCTACCCCCAATTTTTGATATTTTTGTCGTTTAGAAGTGTCCTAGATGATATCAAAGTTTAAGAAAATTTGTATGTCTAGAAATATTTAATAAATTAGTGCCAATATGGTGGGTTTGGGTGCTTTTTTGCTATCATTTTTTACCCCATTTCTACGGTTGCCATGGCAACTATTAGGCTTTGGTAACCATGCCAACTTGATTTTTGAAGGACGTCCACCTGATAGTAGTTGGGCCAAGTTTGATGGAAAATGGGCCTGGTTTGATATGCTGGCAGTCAGGTTGATTGTGGCATGTAGTAAAACGGCAAAACAATGGTGGAGTCATACCATTATTTTGCCGCATTTTGATGCTTAATTTTCAATTTATAATCGTTTGGTACCATCGTGACGTCACAATATAGCGTCTGACCTCATGATATGGGTACCAAATTGAAGCGGACGTGACAAGCTTTAAGATGGTACCAAACATGTGACCATTCATTTGATTAAAATGCTAACTTGAATAAGCCCAAAAGGTGTGTCACTCCCCTACCCCATCCATTTTTCAGGCCAGTGAAAAACACCAAAATCTCAAATAATCCAGGCATCTTCAGGGGTCGTTCTTTGGCCCCGTTTTATTCAAAATATCATGTTTCTGGATACCATTTTTATCAGAAATGTCTCAATTACCTAAAAACAGTTGCACTAGTGCTGAATAAGAAAACATGTCTCCATTATGGAATTATTACACCAAAAGTAGTGCGAAATGGACTTTTCACGCGTTGGCATAAAGTTTTGATGACATTTAAAGACATAGTTCCTCTTTCACGTATATTATCTCATGGAAATGGGCATACCAGCGCAAAGATCTTTGTTCCGTGGTGAAGAAAAGCCATCAAACATTGTCTGAAGAGCAGATTTATCTCCGTAATTCTACTTTTAACATGGCGACCTTGACCTTGAAAAAATATAGCCATTTGGGCGATAATAGGTGATTCAAAAGTGAAAATGAGTGCTTTTTTCGTAGTTTTACTTTGACCAAGCCTAGAAAAAAATCGAAGTGGTAAACCTACCCCCAATTTTTGATATTTTTGTCGTTTAGAAGTGTCCTAGATGATATCAAAGTTTAAGAAAATTTGTATGTCTAGAAATATTTAATAAATTAGTGCCAATATGGTGGGTTTGGGTGCTTTTTTGCTATCATTTTTTACCCCATTTCTACGGTTGCCATGGCAACTATTAGGCTTTGGTAACCATGCCAACTTGATTTTTGAAGGACGTCCACCTGATAGTAGTTGGGCCAAGTTTGATGGAAAATGGGCCTGGTTTGATATGCTGGCAGTCAGGTTGATTGTGGCATGTAGTAAAACGGCAAAACAATGGTGGAGTCATACCATTATTTTGCCGCATTTTGATGCTTAATTTTCAATTTATAATCGTTTGGTACCATCGTGACGTCACAATATAGCGTCTGACCTCATGATATGGGTACCAAATTGAAGCGGACGTGACAAGCTTTAAGATGGTACCAAACATGTGACCATTCATTTGATTAAAATGCTAACTTGAATAAGCCCAAAAGGTGTGTCACTCCCCTACCCCATCCATTTTTCAGGCCAGTGAAAAACACCAAAATCTCAAATAATCCAGGCATCTTCAGGGGTCGTTCTTTGGCCCCGTTTTATTCAAAATATCATGTTTCTGGATACCATTTTTATCAGAAATGTCTCAATTACCTAAAAACAGTTGCACTAGTGCTGAATAAGAAAACATGTCTCCATTATGGAATTATTACACCAAAAGTAGTGCGAAATGGACTTTTCACGCGTTGGCATAAAGTTTTGATGACATTTAAAGACATAGTTCCTCTTTCACGTATATTATCTCATGGAAATGGGCATACCAGCGCAAAGATCTTTGTTCCGTGGTGAAGAAAAGCCATCAAACATTGTCTGAAGAGCAGATTTATCTCCGTAATTCTACTTTTAACATGGCGACCTTGACCTTGAAAAAATATAGCCATTTGGGCGATAATAGGTGATTCAAAAGTGAAAATGAGTGCTTTTTTCGTAGTTTTACTTTGACCAAGCCTAGAAAAAAATCGAAGTGGTAAACCTACCCCCAATTTTTGATATTTTTGTCGTTTAGAAGTGTCCTAGATGATATCAAAGTTTAAGAAAATTTGTATGTCTAGAAATATTTAATAAATTAGTGCCAATATGGTGGGTTTGGGTGCTTTTTTGCTATCATTTTTTACCCCATTTCTACGGTTGCCATGGCAACTATTAGGCTTTGGTAACCATGCCAACTTGATTTTTGAAGGACGTCCACCTGATAGTAGTTGGGCCAAGTTTGATGGAAAATGGGCCTGGTTTGATATGCTGGCAGTCAGGTTGATTGTGGCATGTAGTAAAACGGCAAAACAATGGTGGAGTCATACCATTATTTTGCCGCATTTTGATGCTTAATTTTCAATTTATAATCGTTTGGTACCATCGTGACGTCACAATATAGCGTCTGACCTCATGATATGGGTACCAAATTGAAGCGGACGTGACAAGCTTTAAGATGGTACCAAACATGTGACCATTCATTTGATTAAAATGCTAACTTGAATAAGCCCAAAAGGTGTGTCACTCCCCTACCCCATCCATTTTTCAGGCCAGTGAAAAACACCAAAATCTCAAATAATCCAGGCATCTTCAGGGGTCGTTCTTTGGCCCCGTTTTATTCAAAATATCATGTTTCTGGATACCATTTTTATCAGAAATGTCTCAATTACCTAAAAACAGTTGCACTAGTGCTGAATAAGAAAACATGTCTCCATTATGGAATTATTACACCAAAAGTAGTGCGAAATGGACTTTTCACGCGTTGGCATAAAGTTTTGATGACATTTAAAGACATAGTTCCTCTTTCACGTATATTATCTCATGGAAATGGGCATACCAGCGCAAAGATCTTTGTTCCGTGGTGAAGAAAAGCCATCAAACATTGTCTGAAGAGCAGATTTATCTCCGTAATTCTACTTTTAACATGGCGACCTTGACCTTGAAAAAATATAGCCATTTGGGCGATAATAGGTGATTCAAAAGTGAAAATGAGTGCTTTTTTCGTAGTTTTACTTTGACCAAGCCTAGAAAAAAATCGAAGTGGTAAACCTACCCCCAATTTTTGATATTTTTGTCGTTTAGAAGTGTCCTAGATGATATCAAAGTTTAAGAAAATTTGTATGTCTAGAAATATTTAATAAATTAGTGCCAATATGGTGGGTTTGGGTGCTTTTTTGCTATCATTTTTTACCCCATTTCTACGGTTGCCATGGCAACTATTAGGCTTTGGTAACCATGCCAACTTGATTTTTGAAGGACGTCCACCTGATAGTAGTTGGGCCAAGTTTGATGGAAAATGGGCCTGGTTTGATATGCTGGCAGTCAGGTTGATTGTGGCATGTAGTAAAACGGCAAAACAATGGTGGAGTCATACCATTATTTTGCCGCATTTTGATGCTTAATTTTCAATTTATAATCGTTTGGTACCATCGTGACGTCACAATATAGCGTCTGACCTCATGATATGGGTACCAAATTGAAGCGGACGTGACAAGCTTTAAGATGGTACCAAACATGTGACCATTCATTTGATTAAAATGCTAACTTGAATAAGCCCAAAAGGTGTGTCACTCCCCTACCCCATCCATTTTTCAGGCCAGTGAAAAACACCAAAATCTCAAATAATCCAGGCATCTTCAGGGGTCGTTCTTTGGCCCCGTTTTATTCAAAATATCATGTTTCTGGATACCATTTTTATCAGAAATGTCTCAATTACCTAAAAACAGTTGCACTAGTGCTGAATAAGAAAACATGTCTCCATTATGGAATTATTACACCAAAAGTAGTGCGAAATGGACTTTTCACGCGTTGGCATAAAGTTTTGATGACATTTAAAGACATAGTTCCTCTTTCACGTATATTATCTCATGGAAATGGGCATACCAGCGCAAAGATCTTTGTTCCGTGGTGAAGAAAAGCCATCAAACATTGTCTGAAGAGCAGATTTATCTCCGTAATTCTACTTTTAACATGGCGACCTTGACCTTGAAAAAATATAGCCATTTGGGCGATAATAGGTGATTCAAAAGTGAAAATGAGTGCTTTTTTCGTAGTTTTACTTTGACCAAGCCTAGAAAAAAATCGAAGTGGTAAACCTACCCCCAATTTTTGATATTTTTGTCGTTTAGAAGTGTCCTAGATGATATCAAAGTTTAAGAAAATTTGTATGTCTAGAAATATTTAATAAATTAGTGCCAATATGGTGGGTTTGGGTGCTTTTTTGCTATCATTTTTTACCCCATTTCTACGGTTGCCATGGCAACTATTAGGCTTTGGTAACCATGCCAACTTGATTTTTGAAGGACGTCCACCTGATAGTAGTTGGGCCAAGTTTGATGGAAAATGGGCCTGGTTTGATATGCTGGCAGTCAGGTTGATTGTGGCATGTAGTAAAACGGCAAAACAATGGTGGAGTCATACCATTATTTTGCCGCATTTTGATGCTTAATTTTCAATTTATAATCGTTTGGTACCATCGTGACGTCACAATATAGCGTCTGACCTCATGATATGGGTACCAAATTGAAGCGGACGTGACAAGCTTTAAGATGGTACCAAACATGTGACCATTCATTTGATTAAAATGCTAACTTGAATAAGCCCAAAAGGTGTGTCACTCCCCTACCCCATCCATTTTTCAGGCCAGTGAAAAACACCAAAATCTCAAATAATCCAGGCATCTTCAGGGGTCGTTCTTTGGCCCCGTTTTATTCAAAATATCATGTTTCTGGATACCATTTTTATCAGAAATGTCTCAATTACCTAAAAACAGTTGCACTAGTGCTGAATAAGAAAACATGTCTCCATTATGGAATTATTACACCAAAAGTAGTGCGAAATGGACTTTTCACGCGTTGGCATAAAGTTTTGATGACATTTAAAGACATAGTTCCTCTTTCACGTATATTATCTCATGGAAATGGGCATACCAGCGCAAAGATCTTTGTTCCGTGGTGAAGAAAAGCCATCAAACATTGTCTGAAGAGCAGATTTATCTCCGTAATTCTACTTTTAACATGGCGACCTTGACCTTGAAAAAATATAGCCATTTGGGCGATAATAGGTGATTCAAAAGTGAAAATGAGTGCTTTTTTCGTAGTTTTACTTTGACCAAGCCTAGAAAAAAATCGAAGTGGTAAACCTACCCCCAATTTTTGATATTTTTGTCGTTTAGAAGTGTCCTAGATGATATCAAAGTTTAAGAAAATTTGTATGTCTAGAAATATTTAATAAATTAGTGCCAATATGGTGGGTTTGGGTGCTTTTTTGCTATCATTTTTTACCCCATTTCTACGGTTGCCATGGCAACTATTAGGCTTTGGTAACCATGCCAACTTGATTTTTGAAGGACGTCCACCTGATAGTAGTTGGGCCAAGTTTGATGGAAAATGGGCCTGGTTTGATATGCTGGCAGTCAGGTTGATTGTGGCATGTAGTAAAACGGCAAAACAATGGTGGAGTCATACCATTATTTTGCCGCATTTTGATGCTTAATTTTCAATTTATAATCGTTTGGTACCATCGTGACGTCACAATATAGCGTCTGACCTCATGATATGGGTACCAAATTGAAGCGGACGTGACAAGCTTTAAGATGGTACCAAACATGTGACCATTCATTTGATTAAAATGCTAACTTGAATAAGCCCAAAAGGTGTGTCACTCCCCTACCCCATCCATTTTTCAGGCCAGTGAAAAACACCAAAATCTCAAATAATCCAGGCATCTTCAGGGGTCGTTCTTTGGCCCCGTTTTATTCAAAATATCATGTTTCTGGATACCATTTTTATCAGAAATGTCTCAATTACCTAAAAACAGTTGCACTAGTGCTGAATAAGAAAACATGTCTCCATTATGGAATTATTACACCAAAAGTAGTGCGAAATGGACTTTTCACGCGTTGGCATAAAGTTTTGATGACATTTAAAGACATAGTTCCTCTTTCACGTATATTATCTCATGGAAATGGGCATACCAGCGCAAAGATCTTTGTTCCGTGGTGAAGAAAAGCCATCAAACATTGTCTGAAGAGCAGATTTATCTCCGTAATTCTACTTTTAACATGGCGACCTTGACCTTGAAAAAATATAGCCATTTGGGCGATAATAGGTGATTCAAAAGTGAAAATGAGTGCTTTTTTCGTAGTTTTACTTTGACCAAGCCTAGAAAAAAATCGAAGTGGTAAACCTACCCCCAATTTTTGATATTTTTGTCGTTTAGAAGTGTCCTAGATGATATCAAAGTTTAAGAAAATTTGTATGTCTAGAAATATTTAATAAATTAGTGCCAATATGGTGGGTTTGGGTGCTTTTTTGCTATCATTTTTTACCCCATTTCTACGGTTGCCATGGCAACTATTAGGCTTTGGTAACCATGCCAACTTGATTTTTGAAGGACGTCCACCTGATAGTAGTTGGGCCAAGTTTGATGGAAAATGGGCCTGGTTTGATATGCTGGCAGTCAGGTTGATTGTGGCATGTAGTAAAACGGCAAAACAATGGTGGAGTCATACCATTATTTTGCCGCATTTTGATGCTTAATTTTCAATTTATAATCGTTTGGTACCATCGTGACGTCACAATATAGCGTCTGACCTCATGATATGGGTACCAAATTGAAGCGGACGTGACAAGCTTTAAGATGGTACCAAACATGTGACCATTCATTTGATTAAAATGCTAACTTGAATAAGCCCAAAAGGTGTGTCACTCCCCTACCCCATCCATTTTTCAGGCCAGTGAAAAACACCAAAATCTCAAATAATCCAGGCATCTTCAGGGGTCGTTCTTTGGCCCCGTTTTATTCAAAATATCATGTTTCTGGATACCATTTTTATCAGAAATGTCTCAATTACCTAAAAACAGTTGCACTAGTGCTGAATAAGAAAACATGTCTCCATTATGGAATTATTACACCAAAAGTAGTGCGAAATGGACTTTTCACGCGTTGGCATAAAGTTTTGATGACATTTAAAGACATAGTTCCTCTTTCACGTATATTATCTCATGGAAATGGGCATACCAGCGCAAAGATCTTTGTTCCGTGGTGAAGAAAAGCCATCAAACATTGTCTGAAGAG
Source organism: Owenia fusiformis (assembly GCA_903813345.2). Classification (NCBI taxonomy): domain Eukaryota; kingdom Metazoa; phylum Annelida; class Polychaeta; order Sabellida; family Oweniidae; genus Owenia; species Owenia fusiformis. The sequence goes on along the minus strand of CAIIXF020000402.1, from coordinate 60,485 downwards.
CAGATTTATCTCCGTAATTCTACTTTTAACATGGCGACCTTGACCTTGAAAAAATATAGCCATTTGGGCGATAATAGGTGATTCAAAAGTGAAAATGAGTGCTTTTTTCGTAGTTTTACTTTGACCAAGCCTAGAAAAAAATCGAAGTGGTAAACCTACCCCCAATTTTTGATATTTTTGTCGTTTAGAAGTGTCCTAGATGATATCAAAGTTTAAGAAAATTTGTATGTCTAGAAATATTTAATAAATTAGTGCCAATATGGTGGGTTTGGGTGCTTTTTTGCTATCATTTTTTACCCCATTTCTACGGTTGCCATGGCAACTATTAGGCTTTGGTAACCATGCCAACTTGATTTTTGAAGGACGTCCACCTGATAGTAGTTGGGCCAAGTTTGATGGAAAATGGGCCTGGTTTGATATGCTGGCAGTCAGGTTGATTGTGGCATGTAGTAAAACGGCAAAACAATGGTGGAGTCATACCATTATTTTGCCGCATTTTGATGCTTAATTTTCAATTTATAATCGTTTGGTACCATCGTGACGTCACAATATAGCGTCTGACCTCATGATATGGGTACCAAATTGAAGCGGACGTGACAAGCTTTAAGATGGTACCAAACATGTGACCATTCATTTGATTAAAATGCTAACTTGAATAAGCCCAAAAGGTGTGTCACTCCCCTACCCCATCCATTTTTCAGGCCAGTGAAAAACACCAAAATCTCAAATAATCCAGGCATCTTCAGGGGTCGTTCTTTGGCCCCGTTTTATTCAAAATATCATGTTTCTGGATACCATTTTTATCAGAAATGTCTCAATTACCTAAAAACAGTTGCACTAGTGCTGAATAAGAAAACATGTCTCCATTATGGAATTATTACACCAAAAGTAGTGCGAAATGGACTTTTCACGCGTTGGCATAAAGTTTTGATGACATTTAAAGACATAGTTCCTCTTTCACGTATATTATCTCATGGAAATGGGCATACCAGCGCAAAGATCTTTGTTCCGTGGTGAAGAAAAGCCATCAAACATTGTCTGAAGAGCAGATTTATCTCCGTAATTCTACTTTTAACATGGCGACCTTGACCTTGAAAAAATATAGCCATTTGGGCGATAATAGGTGATTCAAAGTGAAAATGAGTGCTTTTTTCGTAGTTTTACTTTGACCAAGCCTAGAAAAAAATCGAAGTGGTAAACCTACCCCCAATTTTTGATATTTTTGTCGTTTAGAAGTGTCCTAGATGATATCAAAGTTTAAGAAAATTTGTATGTCTAGAAATATTTAATAAATTAGTGCCAATATGGTGGGTTTGGGTGCTTTTTTGCTATCATTTTTTACCCCATTTCTACGGTTGCCATGGCAACTATTAGGCTTTGGTAACCATGCCAACTTGATTTTTGAAGGACGTCCACCTGATAGTAGTTGGGCCAAGTTTGATGGAAAATGGGCCTGGTTTGATATGCTGGCAGTCAGGTTGATTGTGGCATGTAGTAAAACGGCAAAACAATGGTGGAGTCATACCATTATTTTGCCGCATTTTGATGCTTAATTTTCAATTTATAATCGTTTGGTACCATCGTGACGTCACAATATAGCGTCTGACCTCATGATATGGGTACCAAATTGAAGCGGACGTGACAAGCTTTAAGATGGTACCAAACATGTGACCATTCATTTGATTAAAATGCTAACTTGAATAAGCCCAAAAGGTGTGTCACTCCCCTACCCCATCCATTTTTCAGGCCAGTGAAAAACACCAAAATCTCAAATAATCCAGGCATCTTCAGGGGTCGTTCTTTGGCCCCGTTTTATTCAAAATATCATGTTTCTGGATACCATTTTTATCAGAAATGTCTCAATTACCTAAAAACAGTTGCACTAGTGCTGAATAAGAAAACATGTCTCCATTATGGAATTATTACACCAAAAGTAGTGCGAAATGGACTTTTCACGCGTTGGCATAAAGTTTTGATGACATTTAAAGACATAGTTCCTCTTTCACGTATATTATCTCATGGAAATGGGCATACCAGCGCAAAGATCTTTGTTCCGTGGTGAAGAAAAGCCATCAAACATTGTCTGAAGAGCAGATTTATCTCCGTAATTCTACTTTTAACATGGCGACCTTGACCTTGAAAAAATATAGCCATTTGGGCGATAATAGGTGATTCAAAAGTGAAAATGAGTGCTTTTTTCGTAGTTTTACTTTGACCAAGCCTAGAAAAAAATCGAAGTGGTAAACCTACCCCCAATTTTTGATATTTTTGTCGTTTAGAAGTGTCCTAGATGATATCAAAGTTTAAGAAAATTTGTATGTCTAGAAATATTTAATAAATTAGTGCCAATATGGTGGGTTTGGGTGCTTTTTTGCTATCATTTTTTACCCCATTTCTACGGTTGCCATGGCAACTATTAGGCTTTGGTAACCATGCCAACTTGATTTTTGAAGGACGTCCACCTGATAGTAGTTGGGCCAAGTTTGATGGAAAATGGGCCTGGTTTGATATGCTGGCAGTCAGGTTGATTGTGGCATGTAGTAAAACGGCAAAACAATGGTGGAGTCATACCATTATTTTGCCGCATTTTGATGCTTAATTTTCAATTTATAATCGTTTGGTACCATCGTGACGTCACAATATAGCGTCTGACCTCATGATATGGGTACCAAATTGAAGCGGACGTGACAAGCTTTAAGATGGTACCAAACATGTGACCATTCATTTGATTAAAATGCTAACTTGAATAAGCCCAAAAGGTGTGTCACTCCCCTACCCCATCCATTTTTCAGGCCAGTGAAAAACACCAAAATCTCAAATAATCCAGGCATCTTCAGGGGTCGTTCTTTGGCCCCGTTTTATTCAAAATATCATGTTTCTGGATACCATTTTTATCAGAAATGTCTCAATTACCTAAAAACAGTTGCACTAGTGCTGAATAAGAAAACATGTCTCCATTATGGAATTATTACACCAAAAGTAGTGCGAAATGGACTTTTCACGCGTTGGCATAAAGTTTTGATGACATTTAAAGACATAGTTCCTCTTTCACGTATATTATCTCATGGAAATGGGCATACCAGCGCAAAGATCTTTGTTCCGTGGTGAAGAAAAGCCATCAAACATTGTCTGAAGAGCAGATTTATCTCCGTAATTCTACTTTTAACATGGCGACCTTGACCTTGAAAAAATATAGCCATTTGGGCGATAATAGGTGATTCAAAAGTGAAAATGAGTGCTTTTTTCGTAGTTTTACTTTGACCAAGCCTAGAAAAAAATCGAAGTGGTAAACCTACCCCCAATTTTTGATATTTTGTCGTTTAGAAGTGTCCTAGATGATATCAAAGTTTAAGAAAATTTGTATGTCTAGAAATATTTAATAAATTAGTGCCAATATGGTGGGTTTGGGTGCTTTTTTGCTATCATTTTTTACCCCATTTCTACGGTTGCCATGGCAACTATAGGCTTTGGTAACCATGCCAACTTGATTTTTGAAGGACGTCCACCTGATAGTAGTTGGGCCAAGTTTGATGGAAAATGGGCATGGTTTGATATGCTGGCAGTCAGGTTGATTGTGGCATGTAGTAAAACGGCAAAACAATGGTGGAGTCATACCATTATTTTGCCGCATTTTGATGCTTAATTTTCAATTTATAATCGTTTGGTACCATCGTGACGTCACAATATAGCGTCTGACCTCATGATATGGGTACCAAATTGAAGCGGACGTGACAAGCTTTAAGATGGTACCAAACATGTGGACCATTCATTTGATTAAAATGCTAACTTGAATAAGCCCAAAAGGTGTGTCACTCCCCTACCCCATCCATTTTTCAGGCCAGTGAAAAACACCAAAATCTCAAATAATCCAGGCATCTTCAGGGGTCGTTCTTTGGCCCCGTTTTATTCAAAATATCATGTTTATGGATACCATTTTTATCAGAAATGTCTCAATTACCTAAAAACAGTTGCACTAGTGCTGAATAAGAAAACATGTCTCCATTATGGAATTATTACACCAAAAGTAGTGCGAAATGGACTTTTCACGCGTTGGCATAAAGTTTTGATGACATTTAAAGACATAGTTCCTCTTTCACGTATATTATCTCATGGAAATGGGCATACCAGCGCAAAGATCTTTGTTCCGTGGTGAAGAAAAGCCATCAAACATTGTCTGAAGAGCAGATTTATCTCCGTAATTCTACTTTTAACATGGCGACCTTGACCTTGAAAAAATATAGCCATTTGGGCGATAATAGGTGATTCAAAAGTGAAAATGAGTGCTTTTTTCGTAGTTTTACTTTGACCAAGCCTAGAAAAAAATCGAAGTGGTAAACCTACCCCAATTTTTGATATTTTTGTCGTTTAGAAGTGTCCTAGATGATATCAAAGTTTAAGAAAATTTGTATGTCTAGAAATATTTAATAAATTAGTGCCAATATGGTGGGTTTGGGTGCTTTTTTTGCTATCATTTTTTACCCCATTTCTACGGTTGCCATGGCAACTATAGGCTTTGGTAACCATGCCAACTTGATTTTTGAAGGACGTCCACCTGATAGTAGTTGGGCCAAGTTTGATGGAAAATGGGCCTGGTTTGATATGCTGGCAGTCAGGTTGATTGTGGCATGTAGTAAAACGGCAAAACAATGGTGGAGTCATACCATTATTTTGCCGCATTTTGATGCTTAATTTTCAATTTATAATCGTTTGGTACCATCGTGACGTCACAATATAGCGTCTGACCTCATGATATGGGTACCAAATTGAAGCGGACGTGACAAGCTTTAAGATGGTACCAAACATGTGACCATTCATTTGATTAAAATGCTAACTTGAATAAGCCCAAAAGGTGTGTCACTCCCCTACCCCATCCATTTTCAGGCCAGTGAAAAACACCAAAATCTCAAATAATCCAGGCATCTTCAGGGGTCGTTCTTTGGCCCCGTTTTATTCAAAATATCATGTTTCTGGATACCATTTTTATCAGAAATGTCTCAATTACCTAAAAACAGTTGCACTAGTGCTGAATAAGAAAACATGTCTCCATTATGGAATTATTACACCAAAAGTAGTGCGAAATGGACTTTTCACGCTGTTGGCATAAAGTTTTGATGACATTTAAAGACATAGTTCCTCTTTCACGTATATTATCTCATGGAAATGGGCATACCAGCGCAAAGATCTTTGTTCCGTGGTGAAGAAAAGCCATCAAACATTGTCTGAAGAGCAGATTTATCTCCGTAATTCTACTTTTAACATGGCGACCTTGACCTTGAAAAAATATAGCCATTTGGGCGATAATAGGTGATTCAAAAGTGAAAATGAGTGCTTTTTTCGTAGTTTTACTTTGACCAAGCCTAGAAAAAAATCGAAGTGGTAAACCTACCCCCAATTTTTGATATTTTGTCGTTTAGAAGTGTCCTAGATGATATCAAAGTTTAAGAAAATTTGTATGTCTAGAAATATTTAATAAATTAGTGCCAATATGGTGGGTTTGGGTGCTTTTTTTGCTCTCATTTTTTACCCCATTTCTACGGTTGCCATGGCAACTATTAGGCTTTGGTAACCATGCCAACTTGATTTTTGAAGGACATCCACCTGATAGTAGTTGGGCCAAGTTTGATGGAAAATGGGCATGGTTTGATATGCTGGCAGTCGATGTTGATTGTGGCATGTAGTAAAACGGCAAAACAATGGTGGAGTCATACCATTATTTTGCCGCATTTTGATGCTTAATTTTCAATTTATAATCGTTTGGTACCATCGTGACGTCACAATATAGCGTCTGACCTCATGATATGGGTACCAAATTGAAGAGGACGTGACAAGCTTTAAGATGGTACCAAACATGTGACCATTCATTTGATTAAAATGCTAACTTGAACTAAGCCCAAAAGGTGTGTCACTCCCCTACCCCATCCATTTTTCAGGCCAGTGAAAAACACCAAAATCTCAAATAATCCAGGCATCTTCAGGGGTCGTTCTTTGGCCCCGTTTTATTCAAAATATCATGTTTATGGATACCATTTTTATCAGAAATGTCTCAATTACCTAAAAACAGTTACACTAGTGCTGAATAAGAAAACATGTCTCCATTATGGAATTATTACACCAAAAGTAGTGCGAAATGGCCTTTTCACGCTGTTGGCATAAAGTTTTGATGACATTTAAAGACATAGTTCCTCTTTCACGTATATTATCTCATGGAAATGGGCATACCAGCGCAAAGATCTTTGTTCCGTGGTGAAGAAAAGCCATCAAACATTGTCTGAAGAGCAGATTTATCTCCGTAATTCTACTTTTAACATGGCGACCTTGACCTTGAAAAAATATAGCCATTTGGGCGATAATAGGTGATTCAAAAGTGAAAATGAGTGCTTTTTTCGTAGTTTGACTTTGACCAAGCCTAGAAAAAAATCGAAGTGGTAAACCTACCCCCAATTTTTGATATTTTTCGTTGTCTAGAAGTGTCCTAGATGATATCAAAGTTTAAGAAAATTTGTATGTCTAGAAATATTTAATAAATTAGTGCCAATATGGTGGGTTTGGGTGCTTTTTTTGCTCTCATTTTTTACCCCATTTCTACGGTTGCCATGGCAACTATTAGGCTTTGGTAACCATGCCAACTTGATTTTTGAAGGACGTCCACCTGATAGTAGTTGGGCCAAGTTTGATGGAAAATGGGCATGGTTTGATATGCTGGCAGTCAGGTTGATTGTGGCATGTAGTAAAACGGCAAAACAATGGTGGAGTCATACCATTATTTTGCCGCATTTTGATGCTTAATTTTCAATTTATAATCGTTTGGTACCATCGTGACGTCACAATATAGCGTCTGACCTCATGATATGGGTACCAAATTGAAGAGGACGTGACAAGCTTTAAGATGGTACCAAACATGTGACCATTCATTTGATTAAAATGCTAACTTGAACAAGCCCAAAAGGTGTGTCACTCCCCTACCCCATCCATTTTTCAGGCCAGTGAAAAACACCAAAATCTCAAATAATCCAGGCATCTTCAGGGGTCGTTTTTGGCCCCGTTTTATTCAAAATATCATGTTTATGGATACCATTTTTATCAGAAATGTCTCAATTACCTAAAAACAGTTACACTAGTGCTGAATAAGAAAACATGTCTCCATTATGGAATTATTACGCCAAAAGTAGTGCGAAATGGCCTTTTCACGTGTTGGCATAAAGTTTTGATGACATTTAAAGACATAGTTCCTCTTTCACGTATATTATCTCATGGAAATGGGCATACCAGCGCAAAGATCTTTGTTCCGTGGTGAAGAAAAGCCATCAAACATTGTCTGAAGAGCAGATTTATCTCCGTAATTCTACTTTTAACATGGCGACCTTGACCTTGAAAAAATATAGCCATTTGGGCGATAATAGGTGATTCAAAAGTGAAAATGAGTGCTTTTTTCGTAGTTTTGCTTTGACCAAGCCTAGAAAAAAATCGAAGTGGTAAACCTACCCCCAATTTTTGATATTTTCGTTGTCTAGAAGTGTCCTAGATGATATCAAAGTTTAAGAAAATTTGTATGTCTAGAAATATTTATAAATTAGTGCCAATATGGTGGGTTTGGGTGTTTTTTTGCTCTCATTTTTTACCCCATTTCTACGGTTGCCATGGCAACTATAAGGCTTTGGTAACCATGCCAACTTGATTTTTGAAGGACATCCACCTGATAGTAGTTGGGCCAAGTTTGATGGAAAATGGGCATGGTTTGATATGCTGGCAGTGATGTTGATTGTGGCATGTAGTAAAACGGCAAAACAATGGTGGAGTCATACCATTATTTTGCCGCATTTTGATGCTTAATTTTCAATTTATAATCGTTTGGTACCATCGTGACGTCACAATAAAGCGTCTGGCCTAATGATATGGGTACCAAATTGAAGAGGACGTGACAAGCTTTAAGATGGTACCAAACATGTGGCCATTCATTTGATTAAAATGCTAACTTGAACAAGCCCAAAAGGTGTGTCACTCCCCTACCCCATCCATTTTCAGGCCAGTGAAAACACCAAAATCTCAAATAATCCAGGCATCTTCAGGGGTCGTTTTTTGGCCCCGTTTTATTCAAAATATCATGTTTATGGATACCATTTTTATCAGAAATGTCTCAATTACCTAAAAACAGTTACACTAGTGCTGAATAAGAAAACATGTCTCCATTATGGAATTATTACGCCAAAAGTAGTGCGAAATGGCCTTTTCACGTGTTGGCATAAAGTTTTGATGACATTTAAAGACATAGTTCCTCTTTCACGTATATTATCTCATGGAAATGGGCATACCAGCGCAAAGATCTTTGTTCCGTGGTGAAGAAAAGCCATCAAACATTGTCTGAAGAGCAGATTTATCTCCGTAATTCTACTTTTAACATGGCGACCTTGACCTTGAAAAAATATAGCCATTTGGGCGATAATAGGTGATTCAAAAGTGAAAATGAGTGCTTTTTTCGTAGTTTTGCTTTGACCAAGCCTAGAAAAAAATCGAAGTGGTAAACCTACCCCCAATTTTTGATATTTTCGTTGTCTAGAAGTGTCCTAGATGATATCAAAGTTTAAGAAAATTTGTATGTCTAGAAATATTTTATAAATTAGTGCCAATATGGTGGGTTTGGGTGTTTTTTTGCTCTCATTTTTTACCCCATTTCTACGGTTGCCATGGCAACTATAAGGCTTTGGTAACCATGCCAACTTGATTTTTGAAGGACATCCACCTGATAGTAGTTGGGCCAAGTTTGATGGAAAATGGGCATGGTTTGATATGCTGGCAGTGATGTTGATTGTGGCATGTAGTAAAACGGCAAAACAATGGTGGAGTCATACCATTATTTTGCCGCATTTTGATGCTTAATTTTCAATTTATAATCGTTTGGTACCATCGTGACGTCACAATAAAGCGTCTGGCCTAATGATATGGGTACCAAATTGAAGAGGACGTGACAAGCTTTAAGATGGTACCAAACATGTGGCCATTCATTTGATTAAAATGCTAACTTGAACAAGCCCAAAAGGTGTGTCACTCCCCTACCCCATCCATTTTCAGGCCAGTGAAAAACACCAAAATCTCAAATAATCCAGGCATCTTCAGGGGTCGTTTTTTGGCCCCGTTTTATTCAAAATATCATGTTTATGGATACCATTTTTATCAGAAATGTCTCAATTACCTAAAAACAGTTACACTAGTGCTGAATAAGAAAACATGTCTCCATTATGGAATTATTACGCCAAAAGTAGTGCGAAATGGCCTTTTCACGTGTTGGCATAAAGTTTTGATGACATTTAAAGACATAGTTCCTCTTTCACGTATATTATCTCATGGAAATGGGCATACCAGCGCAAAGATCTTTGTTCCGTGGTGAAGAAAAGCCATCAAACATTGTCTGAAGAGCAGATTTATCTCCGTAATTCTACTTTTAACATGGCGACCTTGACCTTGAAAAAATATAGCCATTTGGGCGATAATAGGTGATTCAAAAGTGAAAATGAGTGCTTTTTTCGTAGTTTTGCTTTGACCAAGCCTAGAAAAAATCGAAGTGGTAAACCTACCCCCAATTTTTGATATTTTCGTTGTCTAGAAGTGTCCTAGATGATATCAAAGTTTAAGAAAATTTGTATGTCTAGAAATATTTTATAAATTAGTGCCAATATGGTGGGTTTGGGTGTTTTTTTTGCTCTCATTTTTTACCCCATTTCTACGGTTGCCATGGCAACTATAAGGCTTTGGTAACCATGCCAACTTGATTTTTGAAGGACATCCACCTGATAGTAGTTGGGCCAAGTTTGATGGAAAATGGGCATGGTTTGATATGCTGGCAGTGATGTTGATTGTGGCATGTAGTAAAACGGCAAAACAATGGTGGAGTCATACCATTATTTTGCCGCATTTTGATGCTTAATTTTCAATTTATAATCGTTTGGTACCATCGTGACGTCACAATAAAGCGTCTGGCCTAATGATATGGGTACCAAATTGAAGAGGACGTGACAAGCTTTAAGATGGTACCAAACATGTGGCCATTCATTTGATTAAAATGCTAACTTGAACAAGCCCAAAAGGTGTGTCACTCCCCTACCCCATCCATTTTCAGGCCAGTGAAAACACCAAATCTCAAATAATCCAGGCATCTTCAGGGGTCGTTTTTTGGCCCCGTTTTATTCAAATATCATGTTTATGGATACCATTTTTATCAGAAATGTCTCAATTACCTAAAAACAGTTACACTAGTGCTGAATAAGAAAACATGTCTCCATTATGGAATTATTACGCCAAAAGTAGTGCGAAATGGCCTTTTCACGTGTTGGCATAAAGTTTTGATGACATTTAAAGACATAGTTCCTCTTTCACGTATATTATCTCATGGAAATGGGCATACCAGCGCAAAGATCTTTGTTCCGTGGTGAAGAAAAGCCATCAAACATTGTCTGAAGAGCAGATTTATCTCCGTAATTCTACTTTTAACATGGCGACCTTGACCTTGAAAAAATATAGCCATTTGGGCGATAATAGGTGATTCAAAAGTGAAAATGAGTGCTTTTTTCGTAGTTTTGCTTTGACCAAGCCTAGAAAAAAATCGAAGTGGTAAACCTACCCCCAATTTTTGATATTTTCGTTGTCTAGAAGTGTCCTAGATGATATCAAAGTTTAAGAAAATTTGTATGTCTAGAAATATTTTATAAATTAGTGCCAATATGGTGGGTTTGGGTGTTTTTTTGCTCTCATTTTTTACCCCATTTCTACGGTTGCCATGGCAACTATAAGGCTTTGGTAACCATGCCAACTTGATTTTTGAAGGACATCCACCTGATAGTAGTTGGGCCAAGTTTGATGGAAAATGGGCATGGTTTGATATGCTGGCAGTGATGTTGATTGTGGCATGTAGTAAAACGGCAAAACAATGGTGGAGTCATACCATTATTTTGCCGCATTTTGATGCTTAATTTTCAATTTATAATCGTTTGGTACCATCGTGACGTCACAATAAAGCGTCTGGCCTAATGATATGGGTACCAAATTGAAGAGGACGTGACAAGCTTTAAGATGGTACCAAACATGTGGCCATTCATTTGATTAAAATGCTAACTTGAACAAGCCCAAAAGGTGTGTCACTCCCCTACCCCATCCATTTTCAGGCCAGTGAAAAACACCAAAATCTCAAATAATCCAGGCATCTTCAGGGGTCGTTTTTTGGCCCCGTTTTATTCAAAATATCATGTTTATGGATACCATTTTTATCAGAAATGTCTCAATTACCTAAAAACAGTTACACTAGTGCTGAATAAGAAAACATGTCTCCATTATGGAATTATTACGCCAAAAGTAGTGCGAAATGGCCTTTTCACGTGTTGGCATAAAGTTTTGATGACATTTAAAGACATAGTTCCTCTTTCACGTATATTATCTCATGGAAATGGGCATACCAGCGCAAAGATCTTTGTTCCGTGGTGAAGAAAAGCCATCAAACATTGTCTGAAGAGCAGATTTATCTCCGTAATTCTACTTTTAACATGGCGACCTTGACCTTGAAAAAATATAGCCATTTGGGCGATAATAGGTGATTCAAAAGTGAAAATGAGTGCTTTTTTCGTAGTTTTGCTTTGACCAAGCCTAGAAAAAAATCGAAGTGGTAAACCTACCCCCAATTTTTGATATTTTCGTTGTCTAGAAGTGTCCTAGATGATATCAAAGTTTAAGAAAATTTGTATGTCTAGAAATATTTTATAAATTAGTGCCAATATGGTGGGTTTGGGTGTTTTTTTGCTCTCATTTTTTACCCCATTTCTACGGTTGCCATGGCAACTATAAGGCTTTGGTAACCATGCCAACTTGATTTTTGAAGGACATCCACCTGATAGTAGTTGGGCCAAGTTTGATGGAAAATGGGCATGGTTTGATATGCTGGCAGTGATGTTGATTGTGGCATGTAGTAAAACGGCAAAACAATGGTGGAGTCATACCATTATTTTGCCGCATTTTGATGCTTAATTTTCAATTTATAATCGTTTGGTACCATCGTGACGTCACAATAAAGCGTCTGGCCTAATGATATGGGTACCAAATTGAAGAGGACGTGACAAGCTTTAAGATGGTACCAAACATGTGGCCATTCATTTGATTAAAATGCTAACTTGAACAAGCCCAAAAGGTGTGTCACTCCCCTACCCCATCCATTTTCAGGCCAGTGAAAAACACCAAAATCTCAAATAATCCAGGCATCTTCAGGGGTCGTTTTTTGGCCCCGTTTTATTCAAAATATCATGTTTATGGATACCATTTTTATCAGAAATGTCTCAATTACCTAAAAACAGTTACACTAGTGCTGAATAAGAAAACATGTCTCCATTATGGAATTATTACGCCAAAAGTAGTGCGAAATGGCCTTTTCACGTGTTGGCATAAAGTTTTGATGACATTTAAAGACATAGTTCCTCTTTCACGTATATTATCTCATGGAAATGGGCATACCAGCGCAAAGATCTTTGTTCCGTGGTGAAGAAAAGCCATCAAACATTGTCTGAAGAGCAGATTTATCTCCGTAATTCTACTTTTAACATGGCGACCTTGACCTTGAAAAAATATAGCCATTTGGGCGATAATAGGTGATTCAAAAGTGAAAATGAGTGCTTTTTCGTAGTTTTGCTTTGACCAAGCCTAGAAAAAAATCGAAGTGGTAAACCTACCCCCAATTTTTGATATTTTCGTTGTCTAGAAGTGTCCTAGATGATATCAAAGTTTAAGAAAATTTGTATGTCTAGAAATATTTTATAAATTAGTGCCAATATGGTGGGTTTGGGTGTTTTTTTGCTCTCATTTTTTACCCCATTTCTACGGTTGCCATGGCAACTATAAGGCTTTGGTAACCATGCCAACTTGATTTTTGAAGGACATCCACCTGATAGTAGTTGGGCCAAGTTTGATGGAAAATGGGCATGGTTTGATATGCTGGCAGTGATGTTGATTGTGGCATGTAGTAAAACGGCAAAACAATGGTGGAGTCATACCATTATTTTGCCGCATTTTGATGCTTAATTTTCAATTTATAATCGTTTGGTACCATCGTGACGTCACAATAAAGCGTCTGGCCTAATGATATGGGTACCAAATTGAAGAGGACGTGACAAGCTTTAAGATGGTACCAAACATGTGGCCATTCATTTGATTAAAATGCTAACTTGAACAAGCCCAAAAGGTGTGTCACTCCCCTACCCCATCCATTTCAGGCCAGTGAAAAACACCAAAATCTCAAATAATCCAGGCATCTTCAGGGGTCGTTTTTTGGCCCCGTTTTATTCAAAATATCATGTTTATGGATACCATTTTTATCAGAAATGTCTCAATTACCTAAAAACAGTTACACTAGTGCTGAATAAGAAAACATGTCTCCATTATGGAATTATTACGCCAAAAGTAGTGCGAAATGGCCTTTTCACGTGTTGGCATAAAGTTTTGATGACATTTAAAGACATAGTTCCTCTTTCACGTATATTATCTCATGGAAATGGGCATACCAGCGCAAAGATCTTTGTTCCGTGGTGAAGAAAAGCCATCAAACATTGTCTGAAGAGCAGATTTATCTCCGTAATTCTACTTTTAACATGGCGACCTTGACCTTGAAAAAATATAGCCATTTGGGCGATAATAGGTGATTCAAAAGTGAAAATGAGTGCTTTTTTCGTAGTTTTGCTTTGACCAAGCCTAGAAAAAAATCGAAGTGGTAAACCTACCCCCAATTTTTGATATTTTCGTTGTCTAGAAGTGTCCTAGATGATATCAAAGTTTAAGAAAATTTGTATGTCTAGAAATATTTTATAAATTAGTGCCAATATGGTGGGTTTGGGTGTTTTTTTGCTCTCATTTTTTACCCCATTTCTACGGTTGCCATGGCAACTATAAGGCTTTGGTAACCATGCCAACTTGATTTTTGAAGGACATCCACCTGATAGTAGTTGGGCCAAGTTTGATGGAAAATGGGCATGGTTTGATATGCTGGCAGTGATGTTGATTGTGGCATGTAGTAAAACGGCAAAACAATGGTGGAGTCATACCATTATTTTGCCGCATTTTGATGCTTAATTTTCAATTTATAATCGTTTGGTACCATCGTGACGTCACAATAAAGCGTCTGGCCTAATGATATGGGTACCAAATTGAAGAGGACGTGACAAGCTTTAAGATGGTACCAAACATGTGGCCATTCATTTGATTAAAATGCTAACTTGAACAAGCCCAAAAGGTGTGTCACTCCCCTACCCCATCCATTTCAGGCCAGTGAAAAACACCAAAATCTCAAATAATCCAGGCATCTTCAGGGGTCGTTTTTTGGCCCCGTTTTATTCAAAATATCATGTTTATGGATACCATTTTTATCAGAAATGTCTCAATTACCTAAAAACAGTTACACTAGTGCTGAATAAGAAAACATGTCTCCATTATGGAATTATTACGCCAAAAGTAGTGCGAAATGGCCTTTTCACGTGTTGGCATAAAGTTTTGATGACATTTAAAGACATAGTTCCTCTTTCACGTATATTATCTCATGGAAATGGGCATACCAGCGCAAAGATCTTTGTTCCGTGGTGAAGAAAAGCCATCAAACATTGTCTGAAGAGCAGATTTATCTCCGTAATTCTACTTTTAACATGGCGACCTTGACCTTGAAAAAATATAGCCATTTGGGCGATAATAGGTGATTCAAAAGTGAAAATGAGTGCTTTTTTCGTAGTTTTGCTTTGACCAAGCCTAGAAAAAAATCGAAGTGGTAAACCTACCCCCAATTTTTGATATTTTCGTTGTCTAGAAGTGTCCTAGATGATATCAAAGTTTAAGAAAATTTGTATGTCTAGAAATATTTTATAAATTAGTGCCAATATGGTGGGTTTGGGTGTTTTTTTGCTCTCATTTTTTACCCCATTTCTACGGTTGCCATGGCAACTATAAGGCTTTGGTAACCATGCCAACTTGATTTTGAAGGACATCCACCTGATAGTAGTTGGGCCAAGTTTGATGGAAAATGGGCATGGTTTGATATGCTGGCAGTGATGTTGATTGTGGCATGTAGTAAAACGGCAAAACAATGGTGGAGTCATACCATTATTTTGCCGCATTTTGATGCTTAATTTTCAATTTATAATCGTTTGGTACCATCGTGACGTCACAATAAAGCGTCTGGCCTAATGATATGGGTACCAAATTGAAGAGGACGTGACAAGCTTTAAGATGGTACCAAACATGTGGCCATTCATTTGATTAAAATGCTAACTTGAACAAGCCCAAAAGGTGTGTCACTCCCCTACCCCATCCATTTTCAGGCCAGTGAAAACACCAAAATCTCAAATAATCCAGGCATCTTCAGGGGTCGTTTTTTGGCCCCGTTTTATTCAAAATATCATGTTTATGGATACCATTTTTATCAGAAATGTCTCAATTACCTAAAAACAGTTACACTAGTGCTGAATAAGAAAACATGTCTCCATTATGGAATTATTACGCCAAAAGTAGTGCGAAATGGCCTTTTCACGTGTTGGCATAAAGTTTTGATGACATTTAAAGACATAGTTCCTCTTTCACGTATATTATCTCATGGAAATGGGCATACCAGCGCAAAGATCTTTGTTCCGTGGTGAAGAAAAGCCATCAAACATTGTCTGAAGAGCAGATTTATCTCCGTAATTCTACTTTTAACATGGCGACCTTGACCTTGAAAAAATATAGCCATTTGGGCGATAATAGGTGATTCAAAAGTGAAAATGAGTGCTTTTTTCGTAGTTTTGCTTTGACCAAGCCTAGAAAAAAATCGAAGTGGTAAACCTACCCCCAATTTTTGATATTTTCGTTGTCTAGAAGTGTCCTAGATGATATCAAAGTTTAAGAAAATTTGTATGTCTAGAAATATTTTATAAATTAGTGCCAATATGGTGGGTTTGGGTGTTTTTTTGCTCTCATTTTTTACCCCATTTCTACGGTTGCCATGGCAACTATAAGGCTTTGGTAACCATGCCAACTTGATTTTTGAAGGACATCCACCTGATAGTAGTTGGGCCAAGTTTGATGGAAAATGGGCATGGTTTGATATGCTGGCAGTGATGTTGATTGTGGCATGTAGTAAAACGGCAAAACAATGGTGGAGTCATACCATTATTTTGCCGCATTTTGATGCTTAATTTTCAATTTATAATCGTTTGGTACCATCGTGACGTCACAATAAAGCGTCTGGCCTAATGATATGGGTACCAAATTGAAGAGGACGTGACAAGCTTTAAGATGGTACCAAACATGTGGCCATTCATTGATTAAAATGCTAACTTGAACAAGCCCAAAAGGTGTGTCACTCCCCTACCCCATCCATTTTCAGGCCAGTGAAAAACACCAAAATCTCAAATAATCCAGGCATCTTCAGGGGTCGTTTTTTGGCCCCGTTTTATTCAAAATATCATGTTTATGGATACCATTTTTATCAGAAATGTCTCAATTACCTAAAAACAGTTACACTAGTGCTGAATAAGAAAACATGTCTCCATTATGGAATTATTACGCCAAAAGTAGTGCGAAATGGCCTTTTCACGTGTTGGCATAAAGTTTTGATGACATTTAAAGACATAGTTCCTCTTTCACGTATATTATCTCATGGAAATGGGCATACCAGCGCAAAGATCTTTGTTCCGTGGTGAAGAAAAGCCATCAAACATTGTCTGAAGAGCAGATTTATCTCCGTAATTCTACTTTTAACATGGCGACCTTGACCTTGAAAAAATATAGCCATTTGGGCGATAATAGGTGATTCAAAAGTGAAAATGAGTGCTTTTTTCGTAGTTTTGCTTTGACCAAGCCTAGAAAAAAATCGAAGTGGTAAACCTACCCCCAATTTTTGATATTTTCGTTGTCTAGAAGTGTCCTAGATGATATCAAAGTTTAAGAAAATTTGTATGTCTAGAAATATTTTATAAATTAGTGCCAATATGGTGGGTTTGGGTGTTTTTTTGCTCTCATTTTTTACCCCATTTCTACGGTTGCCATGGCAACTATAAGGCTTTGGTAACCATGCCAACTTGATTTTTGAAGGACATCCACCTGATAGTAGTTGGGCCAAGTTTGATGGAAAATGGGCATGGTTTGATATGCTGGCAGTGATGTTGATTGTGGCATGTAGTAAAACGGCAAAACAATGGTGGAGTCATACCATTATTTTGCCGCATTTTGATGCTTAATTTTCAATTTATAATCGTTTGGTACCATCGTGACGTCACAATAAAGCGTCTGGCCTAATGATATGGGTACCAAATTGAAGAGGACGTGACAAGCTTTAAGATGGTACCAAACATGTGGCCATTCATTTGATTAAAATGCTAACTTGAACAAGCCCAAAAGGTGGTGTCACTCCCCTACCCCATCCATTTTCAGGCCAGTGAAAAACACCAAAATCTCAAATAATCCAGGCATCTTCAGGGGTCGTTTTTTGGCCCCGTTTTATTCAAAATATCATGTTTATGGATACCATTTTTATCAGAAATGTCTCAATTACCTAAAAACAGTTACACTAGTGCTGAATAAGAAAACATGTCTCCATTATGGAATTATTACGCCAAAAGTAGTGCGAAATGGCCTTTTCACGTGTTGGCATAAAGTTTTGATGACATTTAAAGACATAGTTCCTCTTTCACGTATATTATCTCATGGAAATGGGCATACCAGCGCAAAGATCTTTGTTCCGTGGTGAAGAAAAGCCATCAAACATTGTCTGAAGAGCAGATTTATCTCCGTAATTCTACTTTTAACATGGCGACCTTGACCTTGAAAAATATAGCCATTTGGGCGATAATAGGTGATTCAAAAGTGAAAATGAGTGCTTTTTTCGTAGTTTTGCTTTGACCAAGCCTAGAAAAAAATCGAAGTGGTAAACCTACCCCCAATTTTTGATATTTTCGTTGTCTAGAAGTGTCCTAGATGATATCAAAGTTTAAGAAAATTTGTATGTCTAGAAATATTTTATAAATTAGTGCCAATATGGTGGGTTTGGGTGTTTTTTTGCTCTCATTTTTTACCCCATTTCTACGGTTGCCATGGCAACTATAAGGCTTTGGTAACCATGCCAACTTGATTTTGAAGGACATCCACCTGATAGTAGTTGGGCCAAGTTTGATGGAAAATGGGCATGGTTTGATATGCTGGCAGTGATGTTGATTGTGGCATGTAGTAAAACGGCAAAACAATGGTGGAGTCATACCATTATTTTGCCGCATTTTGATGCTTAATTTTCAATTTATAATCGTTTGGTACCATCGTGACGTCACAATAAAGCGTCTGGCCTAATGATATGGGTACCAAATTGAAGAGGACGTGACAAGCTTTAAGATGGTACCAAACATGTGGCCATTCATTTGATTAAAATGCTAACTTGAACAAGCCCAAAAGGTGTGTCACTCCCCTACCCCATCCATTTTCAGGCCAGTGAAAAACACCAAAATCTCAAATAATCCAGGCATCTTCAGGGGTCGTTTTTTGGCCCCGTTTTATTCAAAATATCATGTTTATGGATACCATTTTTATCAGAAATGTCTCAATTACCTAAAAACAGTTACACTAGTGCTGAATAAGAAAACATGTCTCCATTATGGAATTATTACGCCAAAAGTAGTGCGAAATGGCCTTTTCACGTGTTGGCATAAAGTTTTGATGACATTTAAAGACATAGTTCCTCTTTCACGTATATTATCTCATGGAAATGGGCATACCAGCGCAAAGATCTTTGTTCCGTGGTGAAGAAAAGCCATCAAACATTGTCTGAAGAGCAGATTTATCTCCGTAATTCTACTTTTAACATGGCGACCTTGACCTTGAAAAAATATAGCCATTTGGGCGATAATAGGTGATTCAAAAGTGAAAATGAGTGCTTTTTCGTAGTTTTGCTTTGACCAAGCCTAGAAAAAAATCGAAGTGGTAAACCTACCCCCAATTTTGATATTTTCGTTGTCTAGAAGTGTCCTAGATGATATCAAAGTTTAAGAAAATTTGTATGTCTAGAAATATTTTATAAATTAGTGCCAATATGGTGGGTTTGGGTGTTTTTTTGCTCTCATTTTTTACCCCATTTCTACGGTTGCCATGGCAACTATAAGGCTTTGGTAACCATGCCAACTTGATTTTTGAAGGACATCCACCTGATAGTAGTTGGGCCAAGTTTGATGGAAAATGGGCATGGTTTGATATGCTGGCAGTGATGTTGATTGTGGCATGTAGTAAAACGGCAAAACAATGGTGGAGTCATACCATTATTTTGCCGCATTTTGATGCTTAATTTTCAATTTATAATCGTTTGGTACCATCGTGACGTCACAATAAAGCGTCTGGCCTAATGATATGGGTACCAAATTGAAGAGGACGTGACAAGCTTTAAGATGGTACCAAACATGTGGCCATTCATTTGATTAAAATGCTAACTTGAACAAGCCCAAAAGGTGTGTCACTCCCCTACCCCATCCATTTTCAGGCCAGTGAAAAACACCAAAATCTCAAATAATCCAGGCATCTTCAGGGGTCGTTTTTTGGCCCCGTTTTATTCAAAATATCATGTTTATGGATACCATTTTTATCAGAAATGTCTCAATTACCTAAAAACAGTTACACTAGTGCTGAATAAGAAAACATGTCTCCATTATGGAATTATTACGCCAAAAGTAGTGCGAAATGGCCTTTTCACGTGTTGGCATAAAGTTTTGATGACATTTAAAGACATAGTTCCTCTTTCACGTATATTATCTCATGGAAATGGGCATACCAGCGCAAAGATCTTTGTTCCGTGGTGAAGAAAAGCCATCAAACATTGTCTGAAGAGCAGATTTATCTCCGTAATTCTACTTTTAACATGGCGACCTTGACCTTGAAAAAATATAGCCATTTGGGCGATAATAGGTGATTCAAAAGTGAAAATGAGTGCTTTTTTCGTAGTTTTGCTTTGACCAAGCCTAGAAAAAAATCGAAGTGGTAAACCTACCCCCAATTTTTGATATTTTCGTTGTCTAGAAGTGTCCTAGATGATATCAAAGTTTAAGAAAATTTGTATGTCTAGAAATATTTTATAAATTAGTGCCAATATGGTGGGTTTGGGTGTTTTTTTGCTCTCATTTTTTACCCCATTTCTACGGTTGCCATGGCAACTATAAGGCTTTGGTAACCATGCCAACTTGATTTTTGAAGGACATCCACCTGATAGTAGTTGGGCCAAGTTTGATGGAAAATGGGCATGGTTTGATATGCTGGCAGTGATGTTGATTGTGGCATGTAGTAAAACGGCAAAACAATGGTGGAGTCATACCATTATTTTGCCGCATTTTGATGCTTAATTTTCAATTTATAATCGTTTGGTACCATCGTGACGTCACAATAAAGCGTCTGGCCTAATGATATGGGTACCAAATTGAAGAGGACGTGACAAGCTTTAAGATGGTACCAAACATGTGGCCATTCATTTGATTAAAATGCTAACTTGAACAAGCCCAAAAGGTGTGTCACTCCCCTACCCCATCCATTTTCAGGCCAGTGAAAAACACCAAAATCTCAAATAATCCAGGCATCTTCAGGGGTCGTTTTTTGGCCCCGTTTTATTCAAAATATCATGTTTATGGATACCATTTTTATCAGAAATGTCTCAATTACCTAAAAACAGTTACACTAGTGCTGAATAAGAAAACATGTCTCCATTATGGAATTATTACGCCAAAAGTAGTGCGAAATGGCCTTTTCACGTGTTGGCATAAAGTTTTGATGACATTTAAAGACATAGTTCCTCTTTCACGTATATTATCTCATGGAAATGGGCATACCAGCGCAAAGATCTTTGTTCCGTGGTGAAGAAAAGCCATCAAACATTGTCTGAAGAGCAGATTTATCTCCGTAATTCTACTTTTAACATGGCGACCTTGACCTTGAAAAAATATAGCCATTTGGGCGATAATAGGTGATTCAAAAGTGAAAATGAGTGCTTTTTTCGTAGTTTTGCTTTGACCAAGCCTAGAAAAAATCGAAGTGGTAAACCTACCCCCAATTTTTGATATTTTCGTTGTCTAGAAGTGTCCTAGATGATATCAAAGTTTAAGAAAATTTGTATGTCTAGAAATATTTTATAAATTAGTGCCAATATGGTGGGTTTGGGTGTTTTTTTGCTCTCATTTTTTACCCCATTTCTACGGTTGCCATGGCAACTATAAGGCTTTGGTAACCATGCCAACTTGATTTTTGAAGGACATCCACCTGATAGTAGTTGGGCCAAGTTTGATGGAAAATGGGCATGGTTTGATATGCTGGCAGTGATGTTGATTGTGGCATGTAGTAAAACGGCAAAACAATGGTGGAGTCATACCATTATTTTGCCGCATTTTGATGCTTAATTTTCAATTTATAATCGTTTGGTACCATCGTGACGTCACAATAAAGCGTCTGGCCTAATGATATGGGTACCAAATTGAAGAGGACGTGACAAGCTTTAAGATGGTACCAAACATGTGGCCATTCATTTGATTAAAATGCTAACTTGAACAAGCCCAAAAGGTGTGTCACTCCCCTACCCCATCCATTTTCAGGCCAGTGAAAAACACCAAAATCTCAAATAATCCAGGCATCTTCAGGGGTCGTTTTTTGGCCCCGTTTTATTCAAAATATCATGTTTATGGATACCATTTTTATCAGAAATGTCTCAATTACCTAAAAACAGTTACACTAGTGCTGAATAAGAAAACATGTCTCCATTATGGAATTATTACGCCAAAAGTAGTGCGAAATGGCCTTTTCACGTGTTGGCATAAAGTTTTGATGACATTTAAAGACATAGTTCCTCTTTCACGTATATTATCTCATGGAAATGGGCATACCAGCGCAAAGATCTTTGTTCCGTGGTGAAGAAAAGCCATCAAACATTGTCTGAAGAGCAGATTTATCTCCGTAATTCTACTTTTAACATGGCGACCTTGACCTTGAAAAAATATAGCCATTTGGGCGATAATAGGTGATTCAAAAGTGAAAATGAGTGCTTTTTTCGTAGTTTTGCTTTGACCAAGCCTAGAAAAAATCGAAGTGGTAAACCTACCCCCAATTTTTGATATTTTCGTTGTCTAGAAGTGTCCTAGATGATATCAAAGTTTAAGAAAATTTGTATGTCTAGAAATATTTTATAAATTAGTGCCAATATGGTGGGTTTGGGTGTTTTTTTGCTCTCATTTTTTACCCCATTTCTACGGTTGCCATGGCAACTATAAGGCTTTGGTAACCATGCCAACTTGATTTTTGAAGGACATCCACCTGATAGTAGTTGGGCCAAGTTTGATGGAAAATGGGCATGGTTTGATATGCTGGCAGTGATGTTGATTGTGGCATGTAGTAAACGGCAAAACAATGGTGGAGTCATACCATTATTTTGCCGCATTTTGATGCTTAATTTTCAATTTATAATCGTTTGGTACCATCGTGACGTCACAATAAAGCGTCTGGCCTAATGATATGGGTACCAAATTGAAGAGGACGTGACAAGCTTTAAGATGGTACCAAACATGTGGCCATTCATTTGATTAAAATGCTAACTTGAACAAGCCCAAAAGGTGTGTCACTCCCCTACCCCATCCATTTTCAGGCCAGTGAAAAACACCAAAATCTCAAATAATCCAGGCATCTTCAGGGGTCGTTTTTTGGCCCCGTTTTATTCAAAATATCATGTTTATGGATACCATTTTTATCAGAAATGTCTCAATTACCTAAAAACAGTTACACTAGTGCTGAATAAGAAAACATGTCTCCATTATGGAATTATTACGCCAAAAGTAGTGCGAAATGGCCTTTTCACGTGTTGGCATAAAGTTTTGATGACATTTAAAGACATAGTTCCTCTTTCACGTATATTATCTCATGGAAATGGGCATACCAGCGCAAAGATCTTTGTTCCGTGGTGAAGAAAAGCCATCAAACATTGTCTGAAGAGCAGATTTATCTCCGTAATTCTACTTTTAACATGGCGACCTTGACCTTGAAAAAATATAGCCATTTGGGCGATAATAGGTGATTCAAAAGTGAAAATGAGTGCTTTTTTCGTAGTTTTGCTTTGACCAAGCCTAGAAAAAAATCGAAGTGGTAAACCTACCCCCAATTTTTGATATTTTCGTTGTCTAGAAGTGTCCTAGATGATATCAAAGTTTAAGAAAATTTGTATGTCTAGAAATATTTTATAAATTAGTGCCAATATGGTGGGTTTGGGTGTTTTTTTGCTCTCATTTTTTACCCCATTTCTACGGTTGCCATGGCAACTATAAGGCTTTGGTAACCATGCCAACTTGATTTTTGAAGGACATCCACCTGATAGTAGTTGGGCCAAGTTTGATGGAAAATGGGCATGGTTTGATATGCTGGCAGTGATGTTGATTGTGGCATGTAGTAAAACGGCAAAACAATGGTGGAGTCATACCATTATTTTGCCGCATTTTGATGCTTAATTTTCAATTTATAATCGTTTGGTACCATCGTGACGTCACAATAAAGCGTCTGGCCTAATGATATGGGTACCAAATTGAAGAGGACGTGACAAGCTTTAAGATGGTACCAAACATGTGGCCATTCATTTGATTAAAATGCTAACTTGAACAAGCCCAAAAGGTGTGTCACTCCCCTACCCCATCCATTTTCAGGCCAGTGAAAAACACCAAAATCTCAAATAATCCAGGCATCTTCAGGGGTCGTTTTTTGGCCCCGTTTTATTCAAAATATCATGTTTATGGATACCATTTTTATCAGAAATGTCTCAATTACCTAAAAACAGTTACACTAGTGCTGAATAAGAAAACATGTCTCCATTATGGAATTATTACGCCAAAAGTAGTGCGAAATGGCCTTTTCACGTGTTGGCATAAAGTTTTGATGACATTTAAAGACATAGTTCCTCTTTCACGTATATTATCTCATGGAAATGGGCATACCAGCGCAAAGATCTTTGTTCCGTGGTGAAGAAAAGCCATCAAACATTGTCTGAAGAGCAGATTTATCTCCGTAATTCTACTTTTAACATGGCGACCTTGACCTTGAAAAAATATAGCCATTTGGGCGATAATAGGTGATTCAAAAGTGAAAATGAGTGCTTTTTTCGTAGTTTTGCTTTGACCAAGCCTAGAAAAAAATCGAAGTGGTAAACCTACCCCCAATTTTTGATATTTTCGTTGTCTAGAAGTGTCCTAGATGATATCAAAGTTTAAGAAAATTTGTATGTCTAGAAATATTTTATAAATTAGTGCCAATATGGTGGGTTTGGGTGTTTTTTTGCTCTCATTTTTTACCCCATTTCTACGGTTGCCATGGCAACTATAAGGCTTTGGTAACCATGCCAACTTGATTTTTGAAGGACATCCACCTGATAGTAGTTGGGCCAAGTTTGATGGAAAATGGGCATGGTTTGATATGCTGGCAGTGATGTTGATTGTGGCATGTAGTAAAACGGCAAAACAATGGTGGAGTCATACCATTATTTTGCCGCATTTTGATGCTTAATTTTCAATTTATAATCGTTTGGTACCATCGTGACGTCACAATAAAGCGTCTGGCCTAATGATATGGGTACCAAATTGAAGAGGACGTGACAAGCTTTAAGATGGTACCAAACATGTGGCCATTCATTTGATTAAAATGCTAACTTGAACAAGCCCAAAAGGTGTGTCACTCCCCTACCCCATCCATTTTCAGGCCAGTGAAAAACACCAAAATCTCAAATAATCCAGGCATCTTCAGGGGTCGTTTTTTGGCCCCGTTTTATTCAAAATATCATGTTTATGGATACCATTTTTATCAGAAATGTCTCAATTACCTAAAAACAGTTACACTAGTGCTGAATAAGAAAACATGTCTCCATTATGGAATTATTACGCCAAAAGTAGTGCGAAATGGCCTTTTCACGTGTTGGCATAAAGTTTTGATGACATTTAAAGACATAGTTCCTCTTTCACGTATATTATCTCATGGAAATGGGCATACCAGCGCAAAGATCTTTGTTCCGTGGTGAAGAAAAGCCATCAAACATTGTCTGAAGAGCAGATTTATCTCCGTAATTCTACTTTTAACATGGCGACCTTGACCTTGAAAAAATATAGCCATTTGGGCGATAATAGGTGATTCAAAAGTGAAAATGAGTGCTTTTTTCGTAGTTTTGCTTTGACCAAGCCTAGAAAAAAATCGAAGTGGTAAACCTACCCCCAATTTTTGATATTTTCGTTGTCTAGAAGTGTCCTAGATGATATCAAAGTTTAAGAAAATTTGTATGTCTAGAAATATTTTATAAATTAGTGCCAATATGGTGGGTTTGGGTGTTTTTTTTGCTCTCATTTTTTACCCCATTTCTACGGTTGCCATGGCAACTATAAGGCTTTGGTAACCATGCCAACTTGATTTTGAAGGACATCCACCTGATAGTAGTTGGGCCAAGTTTGATGGAAAATGGGCATGGTTTGATATGCTGGCAGTGATGTTGATTGTGGCATGTAGTAAAACGGCAAAACAATGGTGGAGTCATACCATTATTTTGCCGCATTTTGATGCTTAATTTTCAATTTATAATCGTTTGGTACCATCGTGACGTCACAATAAAGCGTCTGGCCTAATGATATGGGTACCAAATTGAAGAGGACGTGACAAGCTTTAAGATGGTACCAAACATGTGGCCATTCATTTGATTAAAATGCTAACTTGAACAAGCCCAAAAGGTGTGTCACTCCCCTACCCCATCCATTTTCAGGCCAGTGAAAAACACCAAAATCTCAAATAATCCAGGCATCTTCAGGGGTCGTTTTTTGGCCCCGTTTTATTCAAAATATCATGTTTATGGATACCATTTTTATCAGAAATGTCTCAATTACCTAAAAACAGTTACACTAGTGCTGAATAAGAAAACATGTCTCCATTATGGAATTATTACGCCAAAAGTAGTGCGAAATGGCCTTTTCACGTGTTGGCATAAAGTTTTGATGACATTTAAAGACATAGTTCCTCTTTCACGTATATTATCTCATGGAAATGGGCATACCAGCGCAAAGATCTTTGTTCCGTGGTGAAGAAAAGCCATCAAACATTGTCTGAAGAGCAGATTTATCTCCGTAATTCTACTTTTAACATGGCGACCTTGACCTTGAAAAAATATAGCCATTTGGGCGATAATAGGTGATTCAAAAGTGAAAATGAGTGCTTTTTTCGTAGTTTTGCTTTGACCAAGCCTAGAAAAAATCGAAGTGGTAAACCTACCCCCAATTTTTGATATTTTCGTTGTCTAGAAGTGTCCTAGATGATATCAAAGTTTAAGAAAATTTGTATGTCTAGAAATATTTTATAAATTAGTGCCAATATGGTGGGTTTGGGTGTTTTTTTGCTCTCATTTTTTACCCCATTTCTACGGTTGCCATGGCAACTATAAGGCTTTGGTAACCATGCCAACTTGATTTTTGAAGGACATCCACCTGATAGTAGTTGGGCCAAGTTTGATGGAAAATGGGCATGGTTTGATATGCTGGCAGTGATGTTGATTGTGGCATGTAGTAAAACGGCAAAACAATGGTGGAGTCATACCATTATTTTGCCGCATTTTGATGCTTAATTTTCAATTTATAATCGTTTGGTACCATCGTGACGTCACAATAAAGCGTCTGGCCTAATGATATGGGTACCAAATTGAAGAGGACGTGACAAGCTTTAAGATGGTACCAAACATGTGGCCATTCATTTGATTAAAATGCTAACTTGAACAAGCCCAAAAGGTGTGTCACTCCCCTACCCCATCCATTTTCAGGCCAGTGAAAAACACCAAAATCTCAAATAATCCAGGCATCTTCAGGGGTCGTTTTTTGGCCCCGTTTTATTCAAAATATCATGTTTATGGATACCATTTTTATCAGAAATGTCTCAATTACCTAAAAACAGTTACACTAGTGCTGAATAAGAAAACATGTCTCCATTATGGAATTATTACGCCAAAAGTAGTGCGAAATGGCCTTTTCACGTGTTGGCATAAAGTTTTGATGACATTTAAAGACATAGTTCCTCTTTCACGTATATTATCTCATGGAAATGGGCATACCAGCGCAAAGATCTTTGTTCCGTGGTGAAGAAAAGCCATCAAACATTGTCTGAAGAGCAGATTTATCTCCGTAATTCTACTTTTAACATGGCGACCTTGACCTTGAAAAAATATAGCCATTTGGGCGATAATAGGTGATTCAAAAGTGAAAATGAGTGCTTTTTTCGTAGTTTTGCTTTGACCAAGCCTAGAAAAAAATCGAAGTGGTAAACCTACCCCCAATTTTTGATATTTTCGTTGTCTAGAAGTGTCCTAGATGATATCAAAGTTTAAGAAAATTTGTATGTCTAGAAATATTTTATAAATTAGTGCCAATATGGTGGGTTTGGGTGTTTTTTTGCTCTCATTTTTTACCCCATTTCTACGGTTGCCATGGCAACTATAAGGCTTTGGTAACCATGCCAACTTGATTTTTGAAGGACATCCACCTGATAGTAGTTGGGCCAAGTTTGATGGAAAATGGGCATGGTTTGATATGCTGGCAGTGATGTTGATTGTGGCATGTAGTAAACGGCAAAACAATGGTGGAGTCATACCATTATTTTGCCGCATTTTGATGCTTAATTTTCAATTTATAATCGTTTGGTACCATCGTGACGTCACAATAAAGCGTCTGGCCTAATGATATGGGTACCAAATTGAAGAGGACGTGACAAGCTTTAAGATGGTACCAAACATGTGGCCATTCATTTGATTAAAATGCTAACTTGAACAAGCCCAAAAGGTGTGTCACTCCCCTACCCCATCCATTTTCAGGCCAGTGAAAAACACCAAAATCTCAAATAATCCAGGCATCTTCAGGGGTCGTTTTTTGGCCCCGTTTTATTCAAAATATCATGTTTATGGATACCATTTTTATCAGAAATGTCTCAATTACCTAAAAACAGTTACACTAGTGCTGAATAAGAAAACATGTCTCCATTATGGAATTATTACGCCAAAAGTAGTGCGAAATGGCCTTTTCACGTGTTGGCATAAAGTTTTGATGACATTTAAAGACATAGTTCCTCTTTCACGTATATTATCTCATGGAAATGGGCATACCAGCGCAAAGATCTTTGTTCCGTGGTGAAGAAAAGCCATCAAACATTGTCTGAAGAGCAGATTTATCTCCGTAATTCTACTTTTAACATGGCGACCTTGACCTTGAAAAAATATAGCCATTTGGGCGATAATAGGTGATTCAAAAGTGAAAATGAGTGCTTTTTTCGTAGTTTTGCTTTGACCAAGCCTAGAAAAAAATCGAAGTGGTAAACCTACCCCCAATTTTTGATATTTTCGTTGTCTAGAAGTGTCCTAGATGATATCAAAGTTTAAGAAAATTTGTATGTCTAGAAATATTTTATAAATTAGTGCCAATATGGTGGGTTTGGGTGTTTTTTTGCTCTCATTTTTTACCCCATTTCTACGGTTGCCATGGCAACTATAAGGCTTTGGTAACCATGCCAACTTGATTTTTGAAGGACATCCACCTGATAGTAGTTGGGCCAAGTTTGATGGAAAATGGGCATGGTTTGATATGCTGGCAGTGATGTTGATTGTGGCATGTAGTAAAACGGCAAAACAATGGTGGAGTCATACCATTATTTTGCCGCATTTTGATGCTTAATTTTCAATTTATAATCGTTTGGTACCATCGTGACGTCACAATAAAGCGTCTGGCCTAATGATATGGGTACCAAATTGAAGAGGACGTGACAAGCTTTAAGATGGTACCAAACATGTGGCCATTCATTTGATTAAAATGCTAACTTGAACAAGCCCAAAAGGTGTGTCACTCCCCTACCCCATCCATTTTCAGGCCAGTGAAAAACACCAAAATCTCAAATAATCCAGGCATCTTCAGGGGTCGTTTTTTGGCCCCGTTTTATTCAAAATATCATGTTTATGGATACCATTTTTATCAGAAATGTCTCAATTACCTAAAAACAGTTACACTAGTGCTGAATAAGAAAACATGTCTCCATTATGGAATTATTACGCCAAAAGTAGTGCGAAATGGCCTTTTCACGTGTTGGCATAAAGTTTTGATGACATTTAAAGACATAGTTCCTCTTTCACGTATATTATCTCATGGAAATGGGCATACCAGCGCAAAGATCTTTGTTCCGTGGTGAAGAAAAGCCATCAAACATTGTCTGAAGAGCAGATTTATCTCCGTAATTCTACTTTTAACATGGCGACCTTGACCTTGAAAAAATATAGCCATTTGGGCGATAATAGGTGATTCAAAAGTGAAAATGAGTGCTTTTTTCGTAGTTTTGCTTTGACCAAGCCTAGAAAAAAATCGAAGTGGTAAACCTACCCCCAATTTTTGATATTTTCGTTGTCTAGAAGTGTCCTAGATGATATCAAAGTTTAAGAAAATTTGTATGTCTAGAAATATTTTATAAATTAGTGCCAATATGGTGGGTTTGGGTGTTTTTTTGCTCTCATTTTTTACCCCATTTCTACGGTTGCCATGGCAACTATAAGGCTTTGGTAACCATGCCAACTTGATTTTTGAAGGACATCCACCTGATAGTAGTTGGGCCAAGTTTGATGGAAAATGGGCATGGTTTGATATGCTGGCAGTGATGTTGATTGTGGCATGTAGTAAAACGGCAAAACAATGGTGGAGTCATACCATTATTTTGCCGCATTTTGATGCTTAATTTTCAATTTATAATCGTTTGGTACCATCGTGACGTCACAATAAAGCGTCTGGCCTAATGATATGGGTACCAAATTGAAGAGGACGTGACAAGCTTTAAGATGGTACCAAACATGTGGCCATTCATTTGATTAAAATGCTAACTTGAACAAGCCCAAAAGGTGTGTCACTCCCCTACCCCATCCATTTTCAGGCCAGTGAAAAACACCAAAATCTCAAATAATCCAGGCATCTTCAGGGGTCGTTTTTTGGCCCCGTTTTATTCAAAATATCATGTTTATGGATACCATTTTTATCAGAAATGTCTCAATTACCTAAAAACAGTTACACTAGTGCTGAATAAGAAAAC
Source organism: Owenia fusiformis (assembly GCA_903813345.2). Classification (NCBI taxonomy): domain Eukaryota; kingdom Metazoa; phylum Annelida; class Polychaeta; order Sabellida; family Oweniidae; genus Owenia; species Owenia fusiformis. The sequence goes on along the minus strand of CAIIXF020000402.1, from coordinate 30,380 downwards.
ATGTCTCCATTATGGAATTATTACGCCAAAAGTAGTGCGAAATGGCCTTTTCACGTGTTGGCATAAAGTTTTGATGACATTTAAAGACATAGTTCCTCTTTCACGTATATTATCTCATGGAAATGGGCATACCAGCGCAAAGATCTTTGTTCCGTGGTGAAGAAAAGCCATCAAACATTGTCTGAAGAGCAGATTTATCTCCGTAATTCTACTTTTAACATGGCGACCTTGACCTTGAAAAAATATAGCCATTTGGGCGATAATAGGTGATTCAAAAGTGAAAATGAGTGCTTTTTTCGTAGTTTTGCTTTGACCAAGCCTAGAAAAAAATCGAAGTGGTAAACCTACCCCCAATTTTTGATATTTTCGTTGTCTAGAAGTGTCCTAGATGATATCAAAGTTTAAGAAAATTTGTATGTCTAGAAATATTTTATAAATTAGTGCCAATATGGTGGGTTTGGGTGTTTTTTTGCTCTCATTTTTTACCCCATTTCTACGGTTGCCATGGCAACTATAAGGCTTTGGTAACCATGCCAACTTGATTTTTGAAGGACATCCACCTGATAGTAGTTGGGCCAAGTTTGATGGAAAATGGGCATGGTTTGATATGCTGGCAGTGATGTTGATTGTGGCATGTAGTAAAACGGCAAAACAATGGTGGAGTCATACCATTATTTTGCCGCATTTTGATGCTTAATTTTCAATTTATAATCGTTTGGTACCATCGTGACGTCACAATAAAGCGTCTGGCCTAATGATATGGGTACCAAATTGAAGAGGACGTGACAAGCTTTAAGATGGTACCAAACATGTGGCCATTCATTTGATTAAAATGCTAACTTGAACAAGCCCAAAAGGTGTGTCACTCCCCTACCCCATCCATTTTCAGGCCAGTGAAAAACACCAAAATCTCAAATAATCCAGGCATCTTCAGGGGTCGTTTTTTGGCCCCGTTTTATTCAAAATATCATGTTTATGGATACCATTTTTATCAGAAATGTCTCAATTACCTAAAAACAGTTACACTAGTGCTGAATAAGAAAACATGTCTCCATTATGGAATTATTACGCCAAAAGTAGTGCGAAATGGCCTTTTCACGTGTTGGCATAAAGTTTTGATGACATTTAAAGACATAGTTCCTCTTTCACGTATATTATCTCATGGAAATGGGCATACCAGCGCAAAGATCTTTGTTCCGTGGTGAAGAAAAGCCATCAAACATTGTCTGAAGAGCAGATTTATCTCCGTAATTCTACTTTTAACATGGCGACCTTGACCTTGAAAAAATATAGCCATTTGGGCGATAATAGGTGATTCAAAAGTGAAAATGAGTGCTTTTTTCGTAGTTTTGCTTTGACCAAGCCTAGAAAAAAATCGAAGTGGTAAACCTACCCCCAATTTTTGATATTTTCGTTGTCTAGAAGTGTCCTAGATGATATCAAAGTTTAAGAAAATTTGTATGTCTAGAAATATTTTATAAATTAGTGCCAATATGGTGGGTTTGGGTGTTTTTTTGCTCTCATTTTTTACCCCATTTCTACGGTTGCCATGGCAACTATAAGGCTTTGGTAACCATGCCAACTTGATTTTTGAAGGACATCCACCTGATAGTAGTTGGGCCAAGTTTGATGGAAAATGGGCATGGTTTGATATGCTGGCAGTGATGTTGATTGTGGCATGTAGTAAAACGGCAAAACAATGGTGGAGTCATACCATTATTTTGCCGCATTTTGATGCTTAATTTTCAATTTATAATCGTTTGGTACCATCGTGACGTCACAATAAAGCGTCTGGCCTAATGATATGGGTACCAAATTGAAGAGGACGTGACAAGCTTTAAGATGGTACCAAACATGTGGCCATTCATTTGATTAAAATGCTAACTTGAACAAGCCCAAAAGGTGTGTCACTCCCCTACCCCATCCATTTTCAGGCCAGTGAAAAACACCAAAATCTCAAATAATCCAGGCATCTTCAGGGGTCGTTTTTTGGCCCCGTTTTATTCAAAATATCATGTTTATGGATACCATTTTTATCAGAAATGTCTCAATTACCTAAAAACAGTTACACTAGTGCTGAATAAGAAAACATGTCTCCATTATGGAATTATTACGCCAAAAGTAGTGCGAAATGGCCTTTTCACGTGTTGGCATAAAGTTTTGATGACATTTAAAGACATAGTTCCTCTTTCACGTATATTATCTCATGGAAATGGGCATACCAGCGCAAAGATCTTTGTTCCGTGGTGAAGAAAAGCCATCAAACATTGTCTGAAGAGCAGATTTATCTCCGTAATTCTACTTTTAACATGGCGACCTTGACCTTGAAAAAATATAGCCATTTGGGCGATAATAGGTGATTCAAAAGTGAAAATGAGTGCTTTTTTCGTAGTTTTGCTTTGACCAAGCCTAGAAAAAAATCGAAGTGGTAAACCTACCCCCAATTTTTGATATTTTCGTTGTCTAGAAGTGTCCTAGATGATATCAAAGTTTAAGAAAATTTGTATGTCTAGAAATATTTTATAAATTAGTGCCAATATGGTGGGTTTGGGTGTTTTTTTGCTCTCATTTTTTACCCCATTTCTACGGTTGCCATGGCAACTATAAGGCTTTGGTAACCATGCCAACTTGATTTTTGAAGGACATCCACCTGATAGTAGTTGGGCCAAGTTTGATGGAAAATGGGCATGGTTTGATATGCTGGCAGTGATGTTGATTGTGGCATGTAGTAAAACGGCAAAACAATGGTGGAGTCATACCATTATTTTGCCGCATTTTGATGCTTAATTTTCAATTTATAATCGTTTGGTACCATCGTGACGTCACAATAAAGCGTCTGGCCTAATGATATGGGTACCAAATTGAAGAGGACGTGACAAGCTTTAAGATGGTACCAAACATGTGGCCATTCATTTGATTAAAATGCTAACTTGAACAAGCCCAAAAGGTGTGTCACTCCCCTACCCCATCCATTTTCAGGCCAGTGAAAAACACCAAAATCTCAAATAATCCAGGCATCTTCAGGGGTCGTTTTTTGGCCCCGTTTTATTCAAAATATCATGTTTATGGATACCATTTTTATCAGAAATGTCTCAATTACCTAAAAACAGTTACACTAGTGCTGAATAAGAAAACATGTCTCCATTATGGAATTATTACGCCAAAAGTAGTGCGAAATGGCCTTTTCACGTGTTGGCATAAAGTTTTGATGACATTTAAAGACATAGTTCCTCTTTCACGTATATTATCTCATGGAAATGGGCATACCAGCGCAAAGATCTTTGTTCCGTGGTGAAGAAAAGCCATCAAACATTGTCTGAAGAGCAGATTTATCTCCGTAATTCTACTTTTAACATGGCGACCTTGACCTTGAAAAAATATAGCCATTTGGGCGATAATAGGTGATTCAAAAGTGAAAATGAGTGCTTTTTTCGTAGTTTTGCTTTGACCAAGCCTAGAAAAAAATCGAAGTGGTAAACCTACCCCCAATTTTTGATATTTTCGTTGTCTAGAAGTGTCCTAGATGATATCAAAGTTTAAGAAAATTTGTATGTCTAGAAATATTTTATAAATTAGTGCCAATATGGTGGGTTTGGGTGTTTTTTTGCTCTCATTTTTTACCCCATTTCTACGGTTGCCATGGCAACTATAAGGCTTTGGTAACCATGCCAACTTGATTTTTGAAGGACATCCACCTGATAGTAGTTGGGCCAAGTTTGATGGAAAATGGGCATGGTTTGATATGCTGGCAGTGATGTTGATTGTGGCATGTAGTAAAACGGCAAAACAATGGTGGAGTCATACCATTATTTTGCCGCATTTTGATGCTTAATTTTCAATTTATAATCGTTTGGTACCATCGTGACGTCACAATAAAGCGTCTGGCCTAATGATATGGGTACCAAATTGAAGAGGACGTGACAAGCTTTAAGATGGTACCAAACATGTGGCCATTCATTTGATTAAAATGCTAACTTGAACAAGCCCAAAAGGTGTGTCACTCCCCTACCCCATCCATTTTCAGGCCAGTGAAAAACACCAAAATCTCAAATAATCCAGGCATCTTCAGGGGTCGTTTTTTGGCCCCGTTTTATTCAAAATATCATGTTTATGGATACCATTTTTATCAGAAATGTCTCAATTACCTAAAAACAGTTACACTAGTGCTGAATAAGAAAACATGTCTCCATTATGGAATTATTACGCCAAAAGTAGTGCGAAATGGCCTTTTCACGTGTTGGCATAAAGTTTTGATGACATTTAAAGACATAGTTCCTCTTTCACGTATATTATCTCATGGAAATGGGCATACCAGCGCAAAGATCTTTGTTCCGTGGTGAAGAAAAGCCATCAAACATTGTCTGAAGAGCAGATTTATCTCCGTAATTCTACTTTTAACATGGCGACCTTGACCTTGAAAAAATATAGCCATTTGGGCGATAATAGGTGATTCAAAAGTGAAAATGAGTGCTTTTTTCGTAGTTTTGCTTTGACCAAGCCTAGAAAAAAATCGAAGTGGTAAACCTACCCCCAATTTTTGATATTTTCGTTGTCTAGAAGTGTCCTAGATGATATCAAAGTTTAAGAAAATTTGTATGTCTAGAAATATTTTATAAATTAGTGCCAATATGGTGGGTTTGGGTGTTTTTTTGCTCTCATTTTTTACCCCATTTCTACGGTTGCCATGGCAACTATAAGGCTTTGGTAACCATGCCAACTTGATTTTTGAAGGACATCCACCTGATAGTAGTTGGGCCAAGTTTGATGGAAAATGGGCATGGTTTGATATGCTGGCAGTGATGTTGATTGTGGCATGTAGTAAAACGGCAAAACAATGGTGGAGTCATACCATTATTTTGCCGCATTTTGATGCTTAATTTTCAATTTATAATCGTTTGGTACCATCGTGACGTCACAATAAAGCGTCTGGCCTAATGATATGGGTACCAAATTGAAGAGGACGTGACAAGCTTTAAGATGGTACCAAACATGTGGCCATTCATTTGATTAAAATGCTAACTTGAACAAGCCCAAAAGGTGTGTCACTCCCCTACCCCATCCATTTTCAGGCCAGTGAAAAACACCAAAATCTCAAATAATCCAGGCATCTTCAGGGGTCGTTTTTTGGCCCCGTTTTATTCAAAATATCATGTTTATGGATACCATTTTTATCAGAAATGTCTCAATTACCTAAAAACAGTTACACTAGTGCTGAATAAGAAAACATGTCTCCATTATGGAATTATTACGCCAAAAGTAGTGCGAAATGGCCTTTTCACGTGTTGGCATAAAGTTTTGATGACATTTAAAGACATAGTTCCTCTTTCACGTATATTATCTCATGGAAATGGGCATACCAGCGCAAAGATCTTTGTTCCGTGGTGAAGAAAAGCCATCAAACATTGTCTGAAGAGCAGATTTATCTCCGTAATTCTACTTTTAACATGGCGACCTTGACCTTGAAAAAATATAGCCATTTGGGCGATAATAGGTGATTCAAAAGTGAAAATGAGTGCTTTTTTCGTAGTTTTGCTTTGACCAAGCCTAGAAAAAAATCGAAGTGGTAAACCTACCCCCAATTTTTGATATTTTCGTTGTCTAGAAGTGTCCTAGATGATATCAAAGTTTAAGAAAATTTGTATGTCTAGAAATATTTTATAAATTAGTGCCAATATGGTGGGTTTGGGTGTTTTTTTGCTCTCATTTTTTACCCCATTTCTACGGTTGCCATGGCAACTATAAGGCTTTGGTAACCATGCCAACTTGATTTTTGAAGGACATCCACCTGATAGTAGTTGGGCCAAGTTTGATGGAAAATGGGCATGGTTTGATATGCTGGCAGTGATGTTGATTGTGGCATGTAGTAAAACGGCAAAACAATGGTGGAGTCATACCATTATTTTGCCGCATTTTGATGCTTAATTTTCAATTTATAATCGTTTGGTACCATCGTGACGTCACAATAAAGCGTCTGGCCTAATGATATGGGTACCAAATTGAAGAGGACGTGACAAGCTTTAAGATGGTACCAAACATGTGGCCATTCATTTGATTAAAATGCTAACTTGAACAAGCCCAAAAGGTGTGTCACTCCCCTACCCCATCCATTTTCAGGCCAGTGAAAAACACCAAAATCTCAAATAATCCAGGCATCTTCAGGGGTCGTTTTTTGGCCCCGTTTTATTCAAAATATCATGTTTATGGATACCATTTTTATCAGAAATGTCTCAATTACCTAAAAACAGTTACACTAGTGCTGAATAAGAAAACATGTCTCCATTATGGAATTATTACGCCAAAAGTAGTGCGAAATGGCCTTTTCACGTGTTGGCATAAAGTTTTGATGACATTTAAAGACATAGTTCCTCTTTCACGTATATTATCTCATGGAAATGGGCATACCAGCGCAAAGATCTTTGTTCCGTGGTGAAGAAAAGCCATCAAACATTGTCTGAAGAGCAGATTTATCTCCGTAATTCTACTTTTAACATGGCGACCTTGACCTTGAAAAAATATAGCCATTTGGGCGATAATAGGTGATTCAAAAGTGAAAATGAGTGCTTTTTTCGTAGTTTTGCTTTGACCAAGCCTAGAAAAAAATCGAAGTGGTAAACCTACCCCCAATTTTTGATATTTTCGTTGTCTAGAAGTGTCCTAGATGATATCAAAGTTTAAGAAAATTTGTATGTCTAGAAATATTTTATAAATTAGTGCCAATATGGTGGGTTTGGGTGTTTTTTTGCTCTCATTTTTTACCCCATTTCTACGGTTGCCATGGCAACTATAAGGCTTTGGTAACCATGCCAACTTGATTTTTGAAGGACATCCACCTGATAGTAGTTGGGCCAAGTTTGATGGAAAATGGGCATGGTTTGATATGCTGGCAGTGATGTTGATTGTGGCATGTAGTAAAACGGCAAAACAATGGTGGAGTCATACCATTATTTTGCCGCATTTTGATGCTTAATTTTCAATTTATAATCGTTTGGTACCATCGTGACGTCACAATAAAGCGTCTGGCCTAATGATATGGGTACCAAATTGAAGAGGACGTGACAAGCTTTAAGATGGTACCAAACATGTGGCCATTCATTTGATTAAAATGCTAACTTGAACAAGCCCAAAAGGTGTGTCACTCCCCTACCCCATCCATTTTCAGGCCAGTGAAAAACACCAAAATCTCAAATAATCCAGGCATCTTCAGGGGTCGTTTTTTGGCCCCGTTTTATTCAAAATATCATGTTTATGGATACCATTTTTATCAGAAATGTCTCAATTACCTAAAAACAGTTACACTAGTGCTGAATAAGAAAACATGTCTCCATTATGGAATTATTACGCCAAAAGTAGTGCGAAATGGCCTTTTCACGTGTTGGCATAAAGTTTTGATGACATTTAAAGACATAGTTCCTCTTTCACGTATATTATCTCATGGAAATGGGCATACCAGCGCAAAGATCTTTGTTCCGTGGTGAAGAAAAGCCATCAAACATTGTCTGAAGAGCAGATTTATCTCCGTAATTCTACTTTTAACATGGCGACCTTGACCTTGAAAAATATAGCCATTTGGGCGATAATAGGTGATTCAAAAGTGAAAATGAGTGCTTTTTTCGTAGTTTTGCTTTGACCAAGCCTAGAAAAAAATCGAAGTGGTAAACCTACCCCCAATTTTTGATATTTTCGTTGTCTAGAAGTGTCCTAGATGATATCAAAGTTTAAGAAAATTTGTATGTCTAGAAATATTTTATAAATTAGTGCCAATATGGTGGGTTTGGGTGTTTTTTTGCTCTCATTTTTTACCCCATTTCTACGGTTGCCATGGCAACTATAAGGCTTTGGTAACCATGCCAACTTGATTTTTGAAGGACATCCACCTGATAGTAGTTGGGCCAAGTTTGATGGAAAATGGGCATGGTTTGATATGCTGGCAGTGATGTTGATTGTGGCATGTAGTAAAACGGCAAAACAATGGTGGAGTCATACCATTATTTTGCCGCATTTTGATGCTTAATTTTCAATTTATAATCGTTTGGTACCATCGTGACGTCACAATAAAGCGTCTGGCCTAATGATATGGGTACCAAATTGAAGAGGACGTGACAAGCTTTAAGATGGTACCAAACATGTGGCCATTCATTTGATTAAAATGCTAACTTGAACAAGCCCAAAAGGTGTGTCACTCCCCTACCCCATCCATTTTCAGGCCAGTGAAAAACACCAAAATCTCAAATAATCCAGGCATCTTCAGGGGTCGTTTTTTGGCCCCGTTTTATTCAAAATATCATGTTTATGGATACCATTTTTATCAGAAATGTCTCAATTACCTAAAAACAGTTACACTAGTGCTGAATAAGAAAACATGTCTCCATTATGGAATTATTACGCCAAAAGTAGTGCGAAATGGCCTTTTCACGTGTTGGCATAAAGTTTTGATGACATTTAAAGACATAGTTCCTCTTTCACGTATATTATCTCATGGAAATGGGCATACCAGCGCAAAGATCTTTGTTCCGTGGTGAAGAAAAGCCATCAAACATTGTCTGAAGAGCAGATTTATCTCCGTAATTCTACTTTTAACATGGCGACCTTGACCTTGAAAAAATATAGCCATTTGGGCGATAATAGGTGATTCAAAAGTGAAAATGAGTGCTTTTTTCGTAGTTTTGCTTTGACCAAGCCTAGAAAAAAATCGAAGTGGTAAACCTACCCCCAATTTTTGATATTTTCGTTGTCTAGAAGTGTCCTAGATGATATCAAAGTTTAAGAAAATTTGTATGTCTAGAAATATTTTATAAATTAGTGCCAATATGGTGGGTTTGGGTGTTTTTTTTGCTCTCATTTTTTACCCCATTTCTACGGTTGCCATGGCAACTATAAGGCTTTGGTAACCATGCCAACTTGATTTTTGAAGGACATCCACCTGATAGTAGTTGGGCCAAGTTTGATGGAAAATGGGCATGGTTTGATATGCTGGCAGTGATGTTGATTGTGGCATGTAGTAAAACGGCAAAACAATGGTGGAGTCATACCATTATTTTGCCGCATTTTGATGCTTAATTTTCAATTTATAATCGTTTGGTACCATCGTGACGTCACAATAAAGCGTCTGGCCTAATGATATGGGTACCAAATTGAAGAGGACGTGACAAGCTTTAAGATGGTACCAAACATGTGGCCATTCATTTGATTAAAATGCTAACTTGAACAAGCCCAAAAGGTGTGTCACTCCCCTACCCCATCCATTTTCAGGCCAGTGAAAAACACCAAAATCTCAAATAATCCAGGCATCTTCAGGGGTCGTTTTTTGGCCCCGTTTTATTCAAAATATCATGTTTATGGATACCATTTTTATCAGAAATGTCTCAATTACCTAAAAACAGTTACACTAGTGCTGAATAAGAAAACATGTCTCCATTATGGAATTATTACGCCAAAAGTAGTGCGAAATGGCCTTTTCACGTGTTGGCATAAAGTTTTGATGACATTTAAAGACATAGTTCCTCTTTCACGTATATTATCTCATGGAAATGGGCATACCAGCGCAAAGATCTTTGTTCCGTGGTGAAGAAAAGCCATCAAACATTGTCTGAAGAGCAGATTTATCTCCGTAATTCTACTTTTAACATGGCGACCTTGACCTTGAAAAAATATAGCCATTTGGGCGATAATAGGTGATTCAAAAGTGAAAATGAGTGCTTTTTTCGTAGTTTTGCTTTGACCAAGCCTAGAAAAAAATCGAAGTGGTAAACCTACCCCCAATTTTTGATATTTTCGTTGTCTAGAAGTGTCCTAGATGATATCAAAGTTTAAGAAAATTTGTATGTCTAGAAATATTTTATAAATTAGTGCCAATATGGTGGGTTTGGGTGTTTTTTTGCTCTCATTTTTTACCCCATTTCTACGGTTGCCATGGCAACTATAAGGCTTTGGTAACCATGCCAACTTGATTTTTGAAGGACATCCACCTGATAGTAGTTGGGCCAAGTTTGATGGAAAATGGGCATGGTTTGATATGCTGGCAGTGATGTTGATTGTGGCATGTAGTAAAACGGCAAAACAATGGTGGAGTCATACCATTATTTTGCCGCATTTTGATGCTTAATTTTCAATTTATAATCGTTTGGTACCATCGTGACGTCACAATAAAGCGTCTGGCCTAATGATATGGGTACCAAATTGAAGAGGACGTGACAAGCTTTAAGATGGTACCAAACATGTGGCCATTCATTTGATTAAAATGCTAACTTGAACAAGCCCAAAAGGTGTGTCACTCCCCTACCCCATCCATTTTCAGGCCAGTGAAAAACACCAAAATCTCAAATAATCCAGGCATCTTCAGGGGTCGTTTTTTGGCCCCGTTTTATTCAAAATATCATGTTTATGGATACCATTTTTATCAGAAATGTCTCAATTACCTAAAAACAGTTACACTAGTGCTGAATAAGAAAACATGTCTCCATTATGGAATTATTACGCCAAAAGTAGTGCGAAATGGCCTTTTCACGTGTTGGCATAAAGTTTTGATGACATTTAAAGACATAGTTCCTCTTTCACGTATATTATCTCATGGAAATGGGCATACCAGCGCAAAGATCTTTGTTCCGTGGTGAAGAAAAGCCATCAAACATTGTCTGAAGAGCAGATTTATCTCCGTAATTCTACTTTTAACATGGCGACCTTGACCTTGAAAAAATATAGCCATTTGGGCGATAATAGGTGATTCAAAAGTGAAAATGAGTGCTTTTTTCGTAGTTTTGCTTTGACCAAGCCTAGAAAAAAATCGAAGTGGTAAACCTACCCCCAATTTTTGATATTTTCGTTGTCTAGAAGTGTCCTAGATGATATCAAAGTTTAAGAAAATTTGTATGTCTAGAAATATTTTATAAATTAGTGCCAATATGGTGGGTTTGGGTGTTTTTTTGCTCTCATTTTTTACCCCATTTCTACGGTTGCCATGGCAACTATAAGGCTTTGGTAACCATGCCAACTTGATTTTTGAAGGACATCCACCTGATAGTAGTTGGGCCAAGTTTGATGGAAAATGGGCATGGTTTGATATGCTGGCAGTGATGTTGATTGTGGCATGTAGTAAAACGGCAAAACAATGGTGGAGTCATACCATTATTTTGCCGCATTTTGATGCTTAATTTTCAATTTATAATCGTTTGGTACCATCGTGACGTCACAATAAAGCGTCTGGCCTAATGATATGGGTACCAAATTGAAGAGGACGTGACAAGCTTTAAGATGGTACCAAACATGTGGCCATTCATTTGATTAAAATGCTAACTTGAACAAGCCCAAAAGGTGTGTCACTCCCCTACCCCATCCATTTTCAGGCCAGTGAAAAACACCAAAATCTCAAATAATCCAGGCATCTTCAGGGGTCGTTTTTTGGCCCCGTTTTATTCAAAATATCATGTTTATGGATACCATTTTTATCAGAAATGTCTCAATTACCTAAAAACAGTTACACTAGTGCTGAATAAGAAAACATGTCTCCATTATGGAATTATTACGCCAAAAGTAGTGCGAAATGGCCTTTTCACGTGTTGGCATAAAGTTTTGATGACATTTAAAGACATAGTTCCTCTTTCACGTATATTATCTCATGGAAATGGGCATACCAGCGCAAAGATCTTTGTTCCGTGGTGAAGAAAAGCCATCAAACATTGTCTGAAGAGCAGATTTATCTCCGTAATTCTACTTTTAACATGGCGACCTTGACCTTGAAAAAATATAGCCATTTGGGCGATAATAGGTGATTCAAAAGTGAAAATGAGTGCTTTTTTCGTAGTTTTGCTTTGACCAAGCCTAGAAAAAAATCGAAGTGGTAAACCTACCCCCAATTTTTGATATTTTCGTTGTCTAGAAGTGTCCTAGATGATATCAAAGTTTAAGAAAATTTGTATGTCTAGAAATATTTTATAAATTAGTGCCAATATGGTGGGTTTGGGTGTTTTTTTGCTCTCATTTTTTACCCCATTTCTACGGTTGCCATGGCAACTATAAGGCTTTGGTAACCATGCCAACTTGATTTTTGAAGGACATCCACCTGATAGTAGTTGGGCCAAGTTTGATGGAAAATGGGCATGGTTTGATATGCTGGCAGTGATGTTGATTGTGGCATGTAGTAAAACGGCAAAACAATGGTGGAGTCATACCATTATTTTGCCGCATTTTGATGCTTAATTTTCAATTTATAATCGTTTGGTACCATCGTGACGTCACAATAAAGCGTCTGGCCTAATGATATGGGTACCAAATTGAAGAGGACGTGACAAGCTTTAAGATGGTACCAAACATGTGGCCATTCATTTGATTAAAATGCTAACTTGAACAAGCCCAAAAGGTGTGTCACTCCCCTACCCCATCCATTTTCAGGCCAGTGAAAAACACCAAAATCTCAAATAATCCAGGCATCTTCAGGGGTCGTTTTTTGGCCCCGTTTTATTCAAAATATCATGTTTATGGATACCATTTTTATCAGAAATGTCTCAATTACCTAAAAACAGTTACACTAGTGCTGAATAAGAAAACATGTCTCCATTATGGAATTATTACGCCAAAAGTAGTGCGAAATGGCCTTTTCACGTGTTGGCATAAAGTTTTGATGACATTTAAAGACATAGTTCCTCTTTCACGTATATTATCTCATGGAAATGGGCATACCAGCGCAAAGATCTTTGTTCCGTGGTGAAGAAAAGCCATCAAACATTGTCTGAAGAGCAGATTTATCTCCGTAATTCTACTTTTAACATGGCGACCTTGACCTTGAAAAAATATAGCCATTTGGGCGATAATAGGTGATTCAAAAGTGAAAATGAGTGCTTTTTTCGTAGTTTTGCTTTGACCAAGCCTAGAAAAAAATCGAAGTGGTAAACCTACCCCCAATTTTTGATATTTTCGTTGTCTAGAAGTGTCCTAGATGATATCAAAGTTTAAGAAAATTTGTATGTCTAGAAATATTTTATAAATTAGTGCCAATATGGTGGGTTTGGGTGTTTTTTTGCTCTCATTTTTTACCCCATTTCTACGGTTGCCATGGCAACTATAAGGCTTTGGTAACCATGCCAACTTGATTTTTGAAGGACATCCACCTGATAGTAGTTGGGCCAAGTTTGATGGAAAATGGGCATGGTTTGATATGCTGGCAGTGATGTTGATTGTGGCATGTAGTAAAACGGCAAAACAATGGTGGAGTCATACCATTATTTTGCCGCATTTTGATGCTTAATTTTCAATTTATAATCGTTTGGTACCATCGTGACGTCACAATAAAGCGTCTGGCCTAATGATATGGGTACCAAATTGAAGAGGACGTGACAAGCTTTAAGATGGTACCAAACATGTGGCCATTCATTTGATTAAAATGCTAACTTGAACAAGCCCAAAAGGTGTGTCACTCCCCTACCCCATCCATTTTCAGGCCAGTGAAAAACACCAAAATCTCAAATAATCCAGGCATCTTCAGGGGTCGTTTTTTGGCCCCGTTTTATTCAAAATATCATGTTTATGGATACCATTTTTATCAGAAATGTCTCAATTACCTAAAAACAGTTACACTAGTGCTGAATAAGAAAACATGTCTCCATTATGGAATTATTACGCCAAAAGTAGTGCGAAATGGCCTTTTCACGTGTTGGCATAAAGTTTTGATGACATTTAAAGACATAGTTCCTCTTTCACGTATATTATCTCATGGAAATGGGCATACCAGCGCAAAGATCTTTGTTCCGTGGTGAAGAAAAGCCATCAAACATTGTCTGAAGAGCAGATTTATCTCCGTAATTCTACTTTTAACATGGCGACCTTGACCTTGAAAAAATATAGCCATTTGGGCGATAATAGGTGATTCAAAAGTGAAAATGAGTGCTTTTTTCGTAGTTTTGCTTTGACCAAGCCTAGAAAAAAATCGAAGTGGTAAACCTACCCCCAATTTTTGATATTTTCGTTGTCTAGAAGTGTCCTAGATGATATCAAAGTTTAAGAAAATTTGTATGTCTAGAAATATTTATAAATTAGTGCCAATATGGTGGGTTTGGGTGTTTTTTTGCTCTCATTTTTTACCCCATTTCTACGGTTGCCATGGCAACTATAAGGCTTTGGTAACCATGCCAACTTGATTTTTGAAGGACATCCACCTGATAGTAGTTGGGCCAAGTTTGATGGAAAATGGGCATGGTTTGATATGCTGGCAGTGATGTTGATTGTGGCATGTAGTAAAACGGCAAAACAATGGTGGAGTCATACCATTATTTTGCCGCATTTTGATGCTTAATTTTCAATTTATAATCGTTTGGTACCATCGTGACGTCACAATAAAGCGTCTGGCCTAATGATATGGGTACCAAATTGAAGAGGACGTGACAAGCTTTAAGATGGTACCAAACATGTGGCCATTCATTTGATTAAAATGCTAACTTGAACAAGCCCAAAAGGTGTGTCACTCCCCTACCCCATCCATTTTCAGGCCAGTGAAAAACACCAAAATCTCAAATAATCCAGGCATCTTCAGGGGTCGTTTTTTGGCCCCGTTTTATTCAAAATATCATGTTTATGGATACCATTTTTATCAGAAATGTCTCAATTACCTAAAAACAGTTACACTAGTGCTGAATAAGAAAACATGTCTCCATTATGGAATTATTACGCCAAAAGTAGTGCGAAATGGCCTTTTCACGTGTTGGCATAAAGTTTTGATGACATTTAAAGACATAGTTCCTCTTTCACGTATATTATCTCATGGAAATGGGCATACCAGCGCAAAGATCTTTGTTCCGTGGTGAAGAAAAGCCATCAAACATTGTCTGAAGAGCAGATTTATCTCCGTAATTCTACTTTTAACATGGCGACCTTGACCTTGAAAAAATATAGCCATTTGGGCGATAATAGGTGATTCAAAAGTGAAAATGAGTGCTTTTTTCGTAGTTTTGCTTTGACCAAGCCTAGAAAAAAATCGAAGTGGTAAACCTACCCCCAATTTTTGATATTTTCGTTGTCTAGAAGTGTCCTAGATGATATCAAAGTTTAAGAAAATTTGTATGTCTAGAAATATTTTATAAATTAGTGCCAATATGGTGGGTTTGGGTGTTTTTTTGCTCTCATTTTTTACCCCATTTCTACGGTTGCCATGGCAACTATAAGGCTTTGGTAACCATGCCAACTTGATTTTTGAAGGACATCCACCTGATAGTAGTTGGGCCAAGTTTGATGGAAAATGGGCATGGTTTGATATGCTGGCAGTGATGTTGATTGTGGCATGTAGTAAAACGGCAAAACAATGGTGGAGTCATACCATTATTTTGCCGCATTTTGATGCTTAATTTTCAATTTATAATCGTTTGGTACCATCGTGACGTCACAATAAAGCGTCTGGCCTAATGATATGGGTACCAAATTGAAGAGGACGTGACAAGCTTTAAGATGGTACCAAACATGTGGCCATTCATTTGATTAAAATGCTAACTTGAACAAGCCCAAAAGGTGTGTCACTCCCCTACCCCATCCATTTTCAGGCCAGTGAAAAACACCAAAATCTCAAATAATCCAGGCATCTTCAGGGGTCGTTTTTTGGCCCCGTTTTATTCAAAATATCATGTTTATGGATACCATTTTTATCAGAAATGTCTCAATTACCTAAAAACAGTTACACTAGTGCTGAATAAGAAAACATGTCTCCATTATGGAATTATTACGCCAAAAGTAGTGCGAAATGGCCTTTTCACGTGTTGGCATAAAGTTTTGATGACATTTAAAGACATAGTTCCTCTTTCACGTATATTATCTCATGGAAATGGGCATACCAGCGCAAAGATCTTTGTTCCGTGGTGAAGAAAAGCCATCAAACATTGTCTGAAGAGCAGATTTATCTCCGTAATTCTACTTTTAACATGGCGACCTTGACCTTGAAAAAATATAGCCATTTGGGCGATAATAGGTGATTCAAAAGTGAAAATGAGTGCTTTTTTCGTAGTTTTGCTTTGACCAAGCCTAGAAAAAAATCGAAGTGGTAAACCTACCCCCAATTTTTGATATTTTCGTTGTCTAGAAGTGTCCTAGATGATATCAAAGTTTAAGAAAATTTGTATGTCTAGAAATATTTTATAAATTAGTGCCAATATGGTGGGTTTGGGTGTTTTTTTGCTCTCATTTTTTACCCCATTTCTACGGTTGCCATGGCAACTATAAGGCTTTGGTAACCATGCCAACTTGATTTTTGAAGGACATCCACCTGATAGTAGTTGGGCCAAGTTTGATGGAAAATGGGCATGGTTTGATATGCTGGCAGTGATGTTGATTGTGGCATGTAGTAAAACGGCAAAACAATGGTGGAGTCATACCATTATTTTGCCGCATTTTGATGCTTAATTTTCAATTTATAATCGTTTGGTACCATCGTGACGTCACAATAAAGCGTCTGGCCTAATGATATGGGTACCAAATTGAAGAGGACGTGACAAGCTTTAAGATGGTACCAAACATGTGGCCATTCATTTGATTAAAATGCTAACTTGAACAAGCCCAAAAGGTGTGTCACTCCCCTACCCCATCCATTTTCAGGCCAGTGAAAAACACCAAAATCTCAAATAATCCAGGCATCTTCAGGGGTCGTTTTTTGGCCCCGTTTTATTCAAAATATCATGTTTATGGATACCATTTTTATCAGAAATGTCTCAATTACCTAAAAACAGTTACACTAGTGCTGAATAAGAAAACATGTCTCCATTATGGAATTATTACGCCAAAAGTAGTGCGAAATGGCCTTTTCACGTGTTGGCATAAAGTTTTGATGACATTTAAAGACATAGTTCCTCTTTCACGTATATTATCTCATGGAAATGGGCATACCAGCGCAAAGATCTTTGTTCCGTGGTGAAGAAAAGCCATCAAACATTGTCTGAAGAGCAGATTTATCTCCGTAATTCTACTTTTAACATGGCGACCTTGACCTTGAAAAAATATAGCCATTTGGGCGATAATAGGTGATTCAAAAGTGAAAATGAGTGCTTTTTTCGTAGTTTTGCTTTGACCAAGCCTAGAAAAAAATCGAAGTGGTAAACCTACCCCCAATTTTTGATATTTTCGTTGTCTAGAAGTGTCCTAGATGATATCAAAGTTTAAGAAAATTTGTATGTCTAGAAATATTTTATAAATTAGTGCCAATATGGTGGGTTTGGGTGTTTTTTTTGCTCTCATTTTTTACCCCATTTCTACGGTTGCCATGGCAACTATAAGGCTTTGGTAACCATGCCAACTTGATTTTTGAAGGACATCCACCTGATAGTAGTTGGGCCAAGTTTGATGGAAAATGGGCATGGTTTGATATGCTGGCAGTGATGTTGATTGTGGCATGTAGTAAAACGGCAAAACAATGGTGGAGTCATACCATTATTTTGCCGCATTTTGATGCTTAATTTTCAATTTATAATCGTTTGGTACCATCGTGACGTCACAATAAAGCGTCTGGCCTAATGATATGGGTACCAAATTGAAGAGGACGTGACAAGCTTTAAGATGGTACCAAACATGTGGCCATTCATTTGATTAAAATGCTAACTTGAACAAGCCCAAAAGGTGTGTCACTCCCCTACCCCATCCATTTTCAGGCCAGTGAAAAACACCAAAATCTCAAATAATCCAGGCATCTTCAGGGGTCGTTTTTTGGCCCCGTTTTATTCAAAATATCATGTTTATGGATACCATTTTTATCAGAAATGTCTCAATTACCTAAAAACAGTTACACTAGTGCTGAATAAGAAAACATGTCTCCATTATGGAATTATTACGCCAAAAGTAGTGCGAAATGGCCTTTTCACGTGTTGGCATAAAGTTTTGATGACATTTAAAGACATAGTTCCTCTTTCACGTATATTATCTCATGGAAATGGGCATACCAGCGCAAAGATCTTTGTTCCGTGGTGAAGAAAAGCCATCAAACATTGTCTGAAGAGCAGATTTATCTCCGTAATTCTACTTTTAACATGGCGACCTTGACCTTGAAAAAATATAGCCATTTGGGCGATAATAGGTGATTCAAAAGTGAAAATGAGTGCTTTTTTCGTAGTTTTGCTTTGACCAAGCCTAGAAAAAAATCGAAGTGGTAAACCTACCCCCAATTTTTGATATTTTCGTTGTCTAGAAGTGTCCTAGATGATATCAAAGTTTAAGAAAATTTGTATGTCTAGAAATATTTTATAAATTAGTGCCAATATGGTGGGTTTGGGTGTTTTTTTGCTCTCATTTTTTACCCCATTTCTACGGTTGCCATGGCAACTATAAGGCTTTGGTAACCATGCCAACTTGATTTTTGAAGGACATCCACCTGATAGTAGTTGGGCCAAGTTTGATGGAAAATGGGCATGGTTTGATATGCTGGCAGTGATGTTGATTGTGGCATGTAGTAAAACGGCAAAACAATGGTGGAGTCATACCATTATTTTGCCGCATTTTGATGCTTAATTTTCAATTTATAATCGTTTGGTACCATCGTGACGTCACAATAAAGCGTCTGGCCTAATGATATGGGTACCAAATTGAAGAGGACGTGACAAGCTTTAAGATGGTACCAAACATGTGGCCATTCATTTGATTAAAATGCTAACTTGAACAAGCCCAAAAGGTGTGTCACTCCCCTACCCCATCCATTTTCAGGCCAGTGAAAAACACCAAAATCTCAAATAATCCAGGCATCTTCAGGGGTCGTTTTTTGGCCCCGTTTTATTCAAAATATCATGTTTATGGATACCATTTTTATCAGAAATGTCTCAATTACCTAAAAACAGTTACACTAGTGCTGAATAAGAAAACATGTCTCCATTATGGAATTATTACGCCAAAAGTAGTGCGAAATGGCCTTTTCACGTGTTGGCATAAAGTTTTGATGACATTTAAAGACATAGTTCCTCTTTCACGTATATTATCTCATGGAAATGGGCATACCAGCGCAAAGATCTTTGTTCCGTGGTGAAGAAAAGCCATCAAACATTGTCTGAAGAGCAGATTTATCTCCGTAATTCTACTTTTAACATGGCGACCTTGACCTTGAAAAAATATAGCCATTTGGGCGATAATAGGTGATTCAAAAGTGAAAATGAGTGCTTTTTTCGTAGTTTTGCTTTGACCAAGCCTAGAAAAAAATCGAAGTGGTAAACCTACCCCCAATTTTTGATATTTTCGTTGTCTAGAAGTGTCCTAGATGATATCAAAGTTTAAGAAAATTTGTATGTCTAGAAATATTTTATAAATTAGTGCCAATATGGTGGGTTTGGGTGTTTTTTTGCTCTCATTTTTTACCCCATTTCTACGGTTGCCATGGCAACTATAAGGCTTTGGTAACCATGCCAACTTGATTTTTGAAGGACATCCACCTGATAGTAGTTGGGCCAAGTTTGATGGAAAATGGGCATGGTTTGATATGCTGGCAGTGATGTTGATTGTGGCATGTAGTAAAACGGCAAAACAATGGTGGAGTCATACCATTATTTTGCCGCATTTTGATGCTTAATTTTCAATTTATAATCGTTTGGTACCATCGTGACGTCACAATAAAGCGTCTGGCCTAATGATATGGGTACCAAATTGAAGAGGACGTGACAAGCTTTAAGATGGTACCAAACATGTGGCCATTCATTTGATTAAAATGCTAACTTGAACAAGCCCAAAAGGTGTGTCACTCCCCTACCCCATCCATTTTCAGGCCAGTGAAAAACACCAAAATCTCAAATAATCCAGGCATCTTCAGGGGTCGTTTTTTGGCCCCGTTTTATTCAAAATATCATGTTTATGGATACCATTTTTATCAGAAATGTCTCAATTACCTAAAAACAGTTACACTAGTGCTGAATAAGAAAACATGTCTCCATTATGGAATTATTACGCCAAAAGTAGTGCGAAATGGCCTTTTCACGTGTTGGCATAAAGTTTTGATGACATTTAAAGACATAGTTCCTCTTTCACGTATATTATCTCATGGAAATGGGCATACCAGCGCAAAGATCTTTGTTCCGTGGTGAAGAAAAGCCATCAAACATTGTCTGAAGAGCAGATTTATCTCCGTAATTCTACTTTTAACATGGCGACCTTGACCTTGAAAAAATATAGCCATTTGGGCGATAATAGGTGATTCAAAAGTGAAAATGAGTGCTTTTTTCGTAGTTTTGCTTTGACCAAGCCTAGAAAAAAATCGAAGTGGTAAACCTACCCCCAATTTTTGATATTTTCGTTGTCTAGAAGTGTCCTAGATGATATCAAAGTTTAAGAAAATTTGTATGTCTAGAAATATTTTATAAATTAGTGCCAATATGGTGGGTTTGGGTGTTTTTTTGCTCTCATTTTTTACCCCATTTCTACGGTTGCCATGGCAACTATAAGGCTTTGGTAACCATGCCAACTTGATTTTTGAAGGACATCCACCTGATAGTAGTTGGGCCAAGTTTGATGGAAAATGGGCATGGTTTGATATGCTGGCAGTGATGTTGATTGTGGCATGTAGTAAAACGGCAAAACAATGGTGGAGTCATACCATTATTTTGCCGCATTTTGATGCTTAATTTTCAATTTATAATCGTTTGGTACCATCGTGACGTCACAATAAAGCGTCTGGCCTAATGATATGGGTACCAAATTGAAGAGGACGTGACAAGCTTTAAGATGGTACCAAACATGTGGCCATTCATTTGATTAAAATGCTAACTTGAACAAGCCCAAAAGGTGTGTCACTCCCCTACCCCATCCATTTTCAGGCCAGTGAAAAACACCAAAATCTCAAATAATCCAGGCATCTTCAGGGGTCGTTTTTTGGCCCCGTTTTATTCAAAATATCATGTTTATGGATACCATTTTTATCAGAAATGTCTCAATTACCTAAAAACAGTTACACTAGTGCTGAATAAGAAAACATGTCTCCATTATGGAATTATTACGCCAAAAGTAGTGCGAAATGGCCTTTTCACGTGTTGGCATAAAGTTTTGATGACATTTAAAGACATAGTTCCTCTTTCACGTATATTATCTCATGGAAATGGGCATACCAGCGCAAAGATCTTTGTTCCGTGGTGAAGAAAAGCCATCAAACATTGTCTGAAGAGCAGATTTATCTCCGTAATTCTACTTTTAACATGGCGACCTTGACCTTGAAAAAATATAGCCATTTGGGCGATAATAGGTGATTCAAAAGTGAAAATGAGTGCTTTTTTCGTAGTTTTGCTTTGACCAAGCCTAGAAAAAAATCGAAGTGGTAAACCTACCCCCAATTTTTGATATTTTCGTTGTCTAGAAGTGTCCTAGATGATATCAAAGTTTAAGAAAATTTGTATGTCTAGAAATATTTTATAAATTAGTGCCAATATGGTGGGTTTGGGTGTTTTTTTGCTCTCATTTTTTACCCCATTTCTACGGTTGCCATGGCAACTATAAGGCTTTGGTAACCATGCCAACTTGATTTTTGAAGGACATCCACCTGATAGTAGTTGGGCCAAGTTTGATGGAAAATGGGCATGGTTTGATATGCTGGCAGTGATGTTGATTGTGGCATGTAGTAAAACGGCAAAACAATGGTGGAGTCATACCATTATTTTGCCGCATTTTGATGCTTAATTTTCAATTTATAATCGTTTGGTACCATCGTGACGTCACAATAAAGCGTCTGGCCTAATGATATGGGTACCAAATTGAAGAGGACGTGACAAGCTTTAAGATGGTACCAAACATGTGGCCATTCATTTGATTAAAATGCTAACTTGAACAAGCCCAAAAGGTGTGTCACTCCCCTACCCCATCCATTTTCAGGCCAGTGAAAAACACCAAAATCTCAAATAATCCAGGCATCTTCAGGGGTCGTTTTTTGGCCCCGTTTTATTCAAAATATCATGTTTATGGATACCATTTTTATCAGAAATGTCTCAATTACCTAAAAACAGTTACACTAGTGCTGAATAAGAAAACATGTCTCCATTATGGAATTATTACGCCAAAAGTAGTGCGAAATGGCCTTTTCACGTGTTGGCATAAAGTTTTGATGACATTTAAAGACATAGTTCCTCTTTCACGTATATTATCTCATGGAAATGGGCATACCAGCGCAAAGATCTTTGTTCCGTGGTGAAGAAAAGCCATCAAACATTGTCTGAAGAGCAGATTTATCTCCGTAATTCTACTTTTAACATGGCGACCTTGACCTTGAAAAAATATAGCCATTTGGGCGATAATAGGTGATTCAAAAGTGAAAATGAGTGCTTTTTTCGTAGTTTTGCTTTGACCAAGCCTAGAAAAAAATCGAAGTGGTAAACCTACCCCCAATTTTTGATATTTTCGTTGTCTAGAAGTGTCCTAGATGATATCAAAGTTTAAGAAAATTTGTATGTCTAGAAATATTTTATAAATTAGTGCCAATATGGTGGGTTTGGGTGTTTTTTTGCTCTCATTTTTTACCCCATTTCTACGGTTGCCATGGCAACTATAAGGCTTTGGTAACCATGCCAACTTGATTTTTGAAGGACATCCACCTGATAGTAGTTGGGCCAAGTTTGATGGAAAATGGGCATGGTTTGATATGCTGGCAGTGATGTTGATTGTGGCATGTAGTAAAACGGCAAAACAATGGTGGAGTCATACCATTATTTTGCCGCATTTTGATGCTTAATTTTCAATTTATAATCGTTTGGTACCATCGTGACGTCACAATAAAGCGTCTGGCCTAATGATATGGGTACCAAATTGAAGAGGACGTGACAAGCTTTAAGATGGTACCAAACATGTGGCCATTCATTTGATTAAAATGCTAACTTGAACAAGCCCAAAAGGTGTGTCACTCCCCTACCCCATCCATTTTCAGGCCAGTGAAAAACACCAAAATCTCAAATAATCCAGGCATCTTCAGGGGTCGTTTTTTGGCCCCGTTTTATTCAAAATATCATGTTTATGGATACCATTTTTATCAGAAATGTCTCAATTACCTAAAAACAGTTACACTAGTGCTGAATAAGAAAACATGTCTCCATTATGGAATTATTACGCCAAAAGTAGTGCGAAATGGCCTTTTCACGTGTTGGCATAAAGTTTTGATGACATTTAAAGACATAGTTCCTCTTTCACGTATATTATCTCATGGAAATGGGCATACCAGCGCAAAGATCTTTGTTCCGTGGTGAAGAAAAGCCATCAAACATTGTCTGAAGAGCAGATTTATCTCCGTAATTCTACTTTTAACATGGCGACCTTGACCTTGAAAAAATATAGCCATTTGGGCGATAATAGGTGATTCAAAAGTGAAAATGAGTGCTTTTTTCGTAGTTTTGCTTTGACCAAGCCTAGAAAAAAATCGAAGTGGTAAACCTACCCCCAATTTTTGATATTTTCGTTGTCTAGAAGTGTCCTAGATGATATCAAAGTTTAAGAAAATTTGTATGTCTAGAAATATTTTATAAATTAGTGCCAATATGGTGGGTTTGGGTGTTTTTTTGCTCTCATTTTTTACCCCATTTCTACGGTTGCCATGGCAACTATAAGGCTTTGGTAACCATGCCAACTTGATTTTTGAAGGACATCCACCTGATAGTAGTTGGGCCAAGTTTGATGGAAAATGGGCATGGTTTGATATGCTGGCAGTGATGTTGATTGTGGCATGTAGTAAAACGGCAAAACAATGGTGGAGTCATACCATTATTTTGCCGCATTTTGATGCTTAATTTTCAATTTATAATCGTTTGGTACCATCGTGACGTCACAATAAAGCGTCTGGCCTAATGATATGGGTACCAAATTGAAGAGGACGTGACAAGCTTTAAGATGGTACCAAACATGTGGCCATTCATTTGATTAAAATGCTAACTTGAACAAGCCCAAAAGGTGTGTCACTCCCCTACCCCATCCATTTTCAGGCCAGTGAAAAACACCAAAATCTCAAATAATCCAGGCATCTTCAGGGGTCGTTTTTTGGCCCCGTTTTATTCAAAATATCATGTTTATGGATACCATTTTTATCAGAAATGTCTCAATTACCTAAAAACAGTTACACTAGTGCTGAATAAGAAAACATGTCTCCATTATGGAATTATTACGCCAAAAGTAGTGCGAAATGGCCTTTTCACGTGTTGGCATAAAGTTTTGATGACATTTAAAGACATAGTTCCTCTTTCACGTATATTATCTCATGGAAATGGGCATACCAGCGCAAAGATCTTTGTTCCGTGGTGAAGAAAAGCCATCAAACATTGTCTGAAGAGCAGATTTATCTCCGTAATTCTACTTTTAACATGGCGACCTTGACCTTGAAAAAATATAGCCATTTGGGCGATAATAGGTGATTCAAAAGTGAAAATGAGTGCTTTTTTCGTAGTTTTGCTTTGACCAAGCCTAGAAAAAAATCGAAGTGGTAAACCTACCCCCAATTTTTGATATTTTCGTTGTCTAGAAGTGTCCTAGATGATATCAAAGTTTAAGAAAATTTGTATGTCTAGAAATATTTTATAAATTAGTGCCAATATGGTGGGTTTGGGTGTTTTTTTTGCTCTCATTTTTTACCCCATTTCTACGGTTGCCATGGCAACTATAAGGCTTTGGTAACCATGCCAACTTGATTTTTGAAGGACATCCACCTGATAGTAGTTGGGCCAAGTTTGATGGAAAATGGGCATGGTTTGATATGCTGGCAGTGATGTTGATTGTGGCATGTAGTAAAACGGCAAAACAATGGTGGAGTCATACCATTATTTTGCCGCATTTTGATGCTTAATTTTCAATTTATAATCGTTTGGTACCATCGTGACGTCACAATAAAGCGTCTGGCCTAATGATATGGGTACCAAATTGAAGAGGACGTGACAAGCTTTAAGATGGTACCAAACATGTGGCCATTCATTTGATTAAAATGCTAACTTGAACAAGCCCAAAAGGTGTGTCACTCCCCTACCCCATCCATTTTCAGGCCAGTGAAAAACACCAAAATCTCAAATAATCCAGGCATCTTCAGGGGTCGTTTTTTGGCCCCGTTTTATTCAAAATATCATGTTTATGGATACCATTTTTATCAGAAATGTCTCAATTACCTAAAAACAGTTACACTAGTGCTGAATAAGAAAACATGTCTCCATTATGGAATTATTACGCCAAAAGTAGTGCGAAATGGCCTTTTCACGTGTTGGCATAAAGTTTTGATGACATTTAAAGACATAGTTCCTCTTTCACGTATATTATCTCATGGAAATGGGCATACCAGCGCAAAGATCTTTGTTCCGTGGTGAAGAAAAGCCATCAAACATTGTCTGAAGAGCAGATTTATCTCCGTAATTCTACTTTTAACATGGCGACCTTGACCTTGAAAAAATATAGCCATTTGGGCGATAATAGGTGATTCAAAAGTGAAAATGAGTGCTTTTTTCGTAGTTTTGCTTTGACCAAGCCTAGAAAAAAATCGAAGTGGTAAACCTACCCCCAATTTTTGATATTTTCGTTGTCTAGAAGTGTCCTAGATGATATCAAAGTTTAAGAAAATTTGTATGTCTAGAAATATTTTATAAATTAGTGCCAATATGGTGGGTTTGGGTGTTTTTTTGCTCTCATTTTTTACCCCATTTCTACGGTTGCCATGGCAACTATAAGGCTTTGGTAACCATGCCAACTTGATTTTTGAAGGACATCCACCTGATAGTAGTTGGGCCAAGTTTGATGGAAAATGGGCATGGTTTGATATGCTGGCAGTGATGTTGATTGTGGCATGTAGTAAAACGGCAAAACAATGGTGGAGTCATACCATTATTTTGCCGCATTTTGATGCTTAATTTTCAATTTATAATCGTTTGGTACCATCGTGACGTCACAATAAAGCGGTCTGGCCTAATGATATGGGTACCAAATTGAAGAGGAACGTGACAAGCTTTAAGATGGTACCAAACATGTGGCCATTCATTTGATTAAATGCTAACTTGAACAAGCCCAAAAGGTGTGTCACTCCCCTACCCCATCCATTTTCAGGCCAGTGAAAAACACCAAAATCTCAAATAATCCAGACTCTTCAGGGGTCGTTTTTGGCCCCGTTTGTATTCCAAATATCATTGTTTCTGGATACCATTTTTAGCAGAAATGTGCTCAATTACCTAAACACAGTTACACTAGTGACTGAATAAGACAACATGTCTCCGCATTATGAATTACTTTAACGCCAAAGTAGTGCGAAATGGCCTTTTCACGTGTTGCATAAAGTTTTGATGACATTTAAAGACATCGTTCCTCTTTCATCGTATGATCTATGCATGGGAAATGGGCATACCAGCGCAAAGATCTTTGTTCCGTGGTGAAGAAAAGCCATCAAACATTGTCTGAAGAGCAGATTATCTCCGTAATTCTACTTTTAACATGGCGACCTTGACCTTGAAAAAAATATAGCCATTTGGGCGATAATAGGTGATTTCAAAGTGAAAAGGAGTGCTTTTTTCGTAGTTTTGCTTTGACCAAGCTAGAAAAAAATCGAAGTGGTAAACTACCCCAATTTTGATATTTTCGTGTCTAGAAGTGTCCTAGATGATATCAAAGTTTAAGAAAATTTGTATGTCTAGAAATATTTTATAAATTAGTGCCAATATGGTGGGTTTGGGTGTTTTTTTTGCTCTCATTTTTTACCCCATTTCTACGGTTGCCATGGCAACTATAAGGCTTTGGTAACCATGCCAACTTGATTTTTGAAGGACATCCACCTGATAGTAGTTGGGCCAAGTTTGATGGAAAATGGGCATGGTTTGATATGCTGGCAGTGATGTTGATTGTGGCATGTAGTAAAACGGCAAAACAATGGTGGAGTCATACCATTATTTTGCCGCATTTTGATGCTTAATTTTCAATTTATAATCGTTTGGTACCATCGTGACGTCACAATAAAGCGTCTGGCCTAATGATATGGGTACCAAATTGAAGAGGACGTGACAAGCTTTAAGATGGTACCAAACATGTGGCCATTCATTTGATTAAAATGCTAACTTGAACAAGCCCAAAAGGTGTGGTCACTCCCCTACCCCATCCATTTTCAGGCCAGTGAAAACACCAAAATCTCAAATAATCCAGGCATCTTCAGGGGTCGTTTTTTGGCCAGTTTATTCCAATATCATGTTTATGGATACCATTTTTATCAGAATGTCCCTCAATTACCTAAAAACAGTTACACTAGTGCTGCAATAAGAAAACATGTCTCCTTATGGATATTATTACGCCAAAAGTAGTGCGAACTGGCCTTTTCACGTGTTGGCATAAAGTTTTTGATGACATTTTTAAAGACATAGTTCCTCCTTTCACGTATCTATCTCATGGAAATGGGGCATACCAGCGCAAAGATCTTTGTTCCGTGGTGAAGAAAAGCCAATCAAACATTGTCTGAAGAGCAGATTTATTCCGTAATTCTACTTTTAACATGGGCGACCTTGACCTGAAAAATATAGCCATTTGGGCGATAATAGGTGATTCAAAAGTGAAAATGAGTGCTTTTTTCGTAGTTTTGCTTTCGACCAAGCCTAGAAAAAATCGAAGTGGTAAACCTACCCCCAATTTTTGATATTTTCGTTGTCTAGAAGTGTCCTAGATGATATCAAGTTTAAGAAAATTTGTATGTCTAGAACTATTTTATAAATTAGTGCCAATATGGTGGGTTTGGGTGTTTTTTTGCTCTCATTTTTTACCCCATTTCTACGGTTGCCATGGCAACTATAAGGCTTTGGTAACCATGCCACTTGATTTTTGAAGGACATCCACCTGATAGTAGTTGGGCCAAGTTTGATGGAAAATGGGCATGGTTTGATATGCTGGCAGTGATGTTTGATTGTGGCATGTAGTAAACGGCAAAACAATGGTGAGTCATACATTATTTTGCCGCATTTTGATGCTTAATTTTCAATTTATAATCGTTTGGTACCATCGTGACGTCACAATAAAGCGTCTGGCCTAATGATATGGGTACCAAATTGAAGAGGCGTGACAAGCTTTAAGATGGTACCAAACATGTGGCCATTCATTTGATTAAATGCTAACTTCGAACAAGCCCAAAAGGTATGTGTCACTCCCCTACCCCATCCATTTTCAGGCCAGTGAAAAAACACCAAAATACTCAAAAATCCCAGGCATCTTCAGGGGTCGCTTTTTTTGGCCCCCGTTTGTATTCAAAAATATCATGTTATGTATACCATTTTTATCAGAAATGTCTCATTACCTAAAAAACAGTTACACTAGTTTTTGCTGAATAGAAAACATGTCTCATTATGGAATTATTACGCCAAAAGTAGTGCGAAATGGCCTTTTCAAGTGTTGGCATAAAGTTTTTGATGACATTTAAAGACATAGTTCCTCTTCAGTATATTATCTCATGGAAATGGGCATACCAGCGCAAAGATCTTTGTTCCGTGGTGAAGAAAAGCCATCAACATTGTCTGAAGAGCAGATTTATCTCCGTAATTCTACTTTTAACATGGCGACCTTGACCTTGAAAAATATAGCCATTTGGCGATAATAGGTGATTCAAAAGTGAAAATGAGTGCTTTTTCGTAGTTTGCTTTGACCAAGCCTAGAAAAAAATCGAAGTGGTAAACCTACCCCCAATTTTTGATATTTTCGTGTCTAGAAGTGTCCTAGATGATATCAAGTTTAAGAAATTTGTATGTCTAGAATATTTATAAATTAGTGCCAATATGGTGGGTTTGGGTGTTTTTTTTGCTCTCATTTTTACCCCCATTTCTACGGTTGCCATGGCAACTATAAGGCTTTGGTAACCATGCCAACTTGATTTTTGAAGGACATCCACCTGATAGTAGTTGGGCCAAGTTTGATGGAAAATGGGCATGGTTTGATATGCTGGCAGTGATGTTGATTGTGGCATGTAGTAAAACGGCAAAACAATGGTGGAGTCATACCATTATTTTGCCGCATTTTGATGCTTAATTTTCAATTTATATCGTTTGGTACCATCGTGACGTCACAATAAAGCGTCTGGCCTAATGAATGGGTACCAAATTGAAGAGGACGTGACAAGCTTTAAAGATGGTACCAAACATGTGGCCATTCATTGATTAAATGCTAACTTGAACAAGCCCAAAAGGTGTGGTCACTCCCCTACCCCATCCATTTTCAGGCCAGTGAAAAACACCAAAATCTCAAATAATCAGGATCTTCAGGGGTCGTTTTTTGGCCCCCGTTTTATTCAAAATATCATGTTTATGGATACCATTTTTTATCAGAAATGTCTCAATTACTAAAAACAGTTACACTAGTGCGAATAAGAAAACAGTCTACATTATGGAATTATTACGCCAAAAAGTATTTGCGGAAATGGCCTTTTCAAGTCGTTGGCATAAAGTTTGATGACATTTAAAGACATAGTTCCTCCCTTTACGTATTATTATCTCATGGAAATGGCATACCAGCGCAAGATCTTTGTCCGTGGTGAAGAAAAGCCATCAAACATTGTCTGAAGAGCAGATTTATCTCCGTAATTCTACTTTAAACATGGCGACCTGACCTTGAAAAAATATAGCCATTGGGCGATAATAGGTGATTCAAAGTGAAAATGAGTGCTTTTTTCGTAGTTTTGCTTTGACCAAGCCTAGAAAAAAATCGAAGTGGTAAACCTACCCCCAATTTTTGATATTTTCAAAACCATAATTGTAGATGTACTTTTACGGCTGAATTTTGAATATTTAATGACATAATTCAAGATTATTTCTAATCGCATCTAGTCTATTAAATATGATACAAAATTTGATTTGTTTTTCGCGAATTTTGAGAAAACACGATTTTGTAGCTATTAAATTTTTCAATGAATCATTAAAAGCTAAGCATCTACTTTGCATTTGAATGCTCTAAGCCAAACACCAGAAATAATTTTGCCATTTTACCATAAAATTATTTTTTATATCAGTGCACAATTTTCTGATGTTTCATAAAATGTTATATCTTTAAAATATATCTTAAAAACATCATCTCTTTTTATATCACCATGATTTGAAATTACATCTTTGGTGATGCAGTTTGAAAGACCAATTTATTGTATAAGTATTACAGGATTTGTACAGATAATCCTGGATATAATATTTTATAACTAGTTACAATATCACATGCAAAACTAATATGCCTTAAAGCATTAAGAAGATTTCAAAATTAAAGCCATCTAAAAACCTCAAAATACATCAAATGTCACTCAAAACATACACCACACTTAGGGTCATTTGAAGTCAAAATATGATCACTTTTTGAAAAAAAAGATATTGTGTATTTGAATGAACCACAGTGTTACTAGGAGACAGTGCAGGGAATACTATAACTGTATGATTTATGACTGTGATCCCTTTATAATTACGATGCAGTTCAGCCTGACCCTGTAATTTAAAGCTGCATATATGAATAGAGAA
>CAIIXF020000401.1:0-16000 GCA_903813345.2 Owenia fusiformis | reverse complement strand
GGATCTCATAGTGGCTGTTATAAAAGTGATGTTTGAAAAGATACTTAGTAAAATGTCTTTGCAAATACATCAATTCAGCCATTAATTCCCTGACATTAAAGCAAGAAGGATGTATACATACCTACAAGATAACGTATCTGCATCTAATAAAACGTTGGTTGAACCGAGTATCGTATTTTTGAATTTCACTAATTTTTCAACAAACGGCGCCATCTTTGCTTGCATTTCTGGATCTAAAAAATGACAATACTATGATTCATGTATGAGAGCCCTCTATTTTAACAAGATTGGTTTGATTGTTCATCTGGTCATAAGAAGTTGGCTTTCTTCTAACGTAAATCGTCAGTTTTTCTTAAAATTAAGAAAACATGGGGACATTTTATGTGATGTAATTCATGTGAACATTTATTCTTAATACCTTCATCAACGGATGCATTGAGGTATATAGGATTTCCATCCCAAGATGTTACGACTCCATTGTCGTCAAATGAGACCTTTAAAGTGTGCGCCTGACCCGGCTACGTATAGCACAGAGTTTATACTGGCGGATTAGACTTCATTTTTTATATGTGTGTGAAAGCTTTCTCTTATTTGCGTTTTTTCGTTTAGTACGGCTCTGTTATAATTGCCGAGGTCATATAACCGGGATAAAACAATGATTATCGTTGACTTCCCACACACAAAACATACGTTGAGTGAACAGTGTTATTACATTAACATTAACAGGCTTTAGAATACAAATCGTAGTGTGATAATAAGCTGTACACTACCACTGCTGCATGTACATATTACTAATTTACTAGGGCTCCCTAAGAGTGGATAGGGAGGTTGTGTTTGTCACTTTTAAATTTTACATTTCAAAATTGTCATTTTACATGTCATAATTTGTTGGTTTCATTCGTTTAGCCAATCAAAACATTGTAAAACAATAAATTGTCTGTTACGTACAATCAATTTTGTTCAGTTTTGATTAGTTGTCAGAATAAAGTTACGTTCATCTGATCAATGTATCAAAACAAAATCCTATTTTCACTTCAAAATACTTCAGTGAGATGAAGGCTCGGAATTGTCACATGCAATAACTTATTGTATTCGTTATTTTATCTTCTCGATAGTAGCATTTAGTCGCACATTTGATGCCAGGTCACCTTGTCGCGTACCTCTTGGGGAACCCCACATTTATGTGTGTACTCATGGAAGTTAATTCCCCGGTGTAGCCGAGAGCCATAAACTTTTCAACAGGTTCGAAATGACCAATTTCTCTCATATATACTCTAAATATTTTATTATTTAGTACCTACAAAGTATTGCTAATAACCATATGTAATTTCAATAAGGAAACTTATCTGGCTACATATAAATTCAATATCAACACTAGCTGTTCTCTCAACACGTCCTGGCTTACCTTGTGGTGACAAACCCTGGATTTTCGCTATTTATAGTTTATCAACACCTGGACGCATGCGCATTTTATAGTTTATCGGGCACTTTAAGTAACCAAGGTATTTTCCATGTTGATAGTCCTGTACAGCCAGTACTTTGGCTCCTGATGCCTGTGTCACTATAGTTGGATATGGCCCTTCGACTCGGCCATTTTCAGGAGTCCCTGGTACTACTCCTATATAAGGTTGCATAACGATTAATTTTGTATATAATTTATTAACATGAGTGGTTTAAATACTTCAGAATCAAAATACAATATAAGGCAGTTTAAAGGGTTCATTCTGCAAATGTGTGAGTCTTTGTCTCTAAATACTCCCGTACTATGCACCCACACGAGTATAACGCACTCTCCTCCATGTCCTCTCTTGGAAAATAAGCACTAAAGTCCATTTCACTGCTTCATTTCGTCAGTAGAACGGCAAATATAAGAAATCGGGAGACCATTGTGCAATAATATATGGAAAAGTATATTCATAATGTACATGAATGACATTTGTATATCTTGGATTGCTTCTACTTTGGCTTATAAAGTGCCTCTTATATTTGGATGTTTCTCTGCCATGTTATTTTCAATAAGATTAACATGGCTGGAATTCTTCAAATTACAAGACGGCACAGGCTTATTGCACAAAAAACTAAAAAATTTGAAATATACAAATGTCATTCATGTACATTATGAATATACTTTTCCATATATTATTGCACAATGGTGTCCCAATTTCTTATTTTTGCCGTTCTACTGACGAAATGAAGCAGTGAAATGGACTCTAGTCTAGCTACACGCCTCGTTGACCCCCTTCCCTCTACTTGACCACACATCGTTTTCTCACACATATTTGTAGTGGTAAGGGGGTCACATACATACAACACCCGTGAGTACTTAAATTTAATGAGCAGTTATATTGAACACCTCAATAGGAATTCTCATAGAACACGAAATAAATTTTGAGAAAATTTGGGAATGTACTTTTTATCTCAAGTTATCGAGAATTATCTTACCATTGTACAAACATGTATTGCTGTGTACCTTACCATTTTACAAAAATGTATTGCTGTGTCCGCCAACAACAAGATCAATCCCAGTGACTTTCTCAACAATTTCGAGATCCTTTGACCAACCAGAATGCCCCACTATAATCTTATTTATTCCTTCGCCTTCCATTTTTGCAACTTCTCCTAAGTATGGATTCGATTTCTTCAAAGAATTCAAGCTTACCTATAATAGTGAGATTTATACAAAATTCAAATGGCTTGATAGTCCCACTGCTATATACATTTTATACAGTCAGGAATATGGAAAAATCTCGGTTTCAAAAAATTGTTTAGCTAAAAATTGCTTTTGGATATGTACTTCACATGTGTACTACAATACGTTTTAAACGGGAAGGAAAACCGTGGTTGCTCTATGAGGTAACCTTTCAAGATAAACGTATGTGAGATATTGAACGAATGCAAGGTCATAATATGATTTTAAATTGAATTGTACATGAAATTATGTAAAAAGACCTGTTCATGACAACAAATTAAGCCGCATGATGTTTCATTTAGTATTTGCGGCTTTTATAAGTTTTAATGAATAATACATGTGTATTTATATTCATAAATTGAAGTTTATTTTGATCGATTGAATAGTTTTCATCCTAGCATGACATCTATACTTACCTGTGAAATTCAATGTACTTACTTACCTGTGCACATGTACTGTAAATGTTTCCGTCATGCGCGTTGTGCAATTTTAAAAATCAAGTGATGCAAGTCATGAAATTTTATCTCTGAATTATTTGGATTTAATCGTTTTATCGTTACACTAAAGGATTATATACATTATGAATTAAGACAGTAACACTATTCGTAGATGTACAGCATGCAAAAACCCTGTGAGGGGTCATACAGGATCGGTAGGGGCAAAATGTACGAACACGCCCTCGTTGGAAACCGCACCCTTATTCGATAATAGCCAACAACAGGATCTTAAGAGGTTCTGGACAAATCATTTGATTCTGGACTTGTCATATTTTTTTTTCAACGAAATCACATCCAAGGGTTGAATTTTTATTAGCTATTTAGAGAGTGAGTCCTGCCTAGTACTAATTTCAATAAAAAAGTTAAAATAGAACCCTATTTGAGAGTCAATCTAATACTTACATTACATTGATAAATTAAGGCAAATCCTGAAATATTTTTAAAGTGCATTTTTTTATGAAATATTATCCAGAAAGTATTTAAATGAAACGGTCTTATTTAAATACAAATCATAACATGATGATATTTTTCATGAAACATTTTTCAATGAAATTCAATTGAAGGGTCAAGATAAAACGAGCTAATTTAGGTGAAAACCCTTACATGATGATGTGTTTTCATAACTTCTTTCATAAAATTCCATCAAGGGGTGAAGATAAAATGATCGAATTTAAGTGATTTAAGGATCACGAGAATATGTTTTCTTTGATATTTTCTATGAAATCCCATCCAATGGTCAAGGTAAAATTTTGATTTTGATTTTGATTTGGTCACGTGTTCGAAAGATCCATATAAGGCCCATAGAACCATATAGGAACGTCATTTTGAATGTCATGTGATAGATCCATATAAGGCTTTTAGAACCATTTATGGAAAGATGAGGGGAAGCCCCTGACACCTGTTTCACGATTTTTATGCACTTCATTATTGTACCGAAGTTTGCCGATTCGATTCGTCGTATTTCGGAATCCTGGTGACAATTTTATACTCCATTGGAGTATTTTTGACCTACTTCTTATGACGGAAATTCCCGAACCTTGTTCGGATTAATCCGGATTTTCTGACCTACTTTATCTACCGAGATTTCACGAGTTAACATTCGTCTCATTCCGGAATCCTGGTCACAATTTTATACTCCATTGGAGTATTTTTGATCTACTTTTTCTGGATTTTGCCCTACTTATTATATCTTGACAACAAGCAAATCAAAAAGTTCGACATGAACGGGTCTCGATCAGCTAACCTAGACAATGGAAGCCAGGCACGCTAACCATGAGGCCAACGAGCTATCGATATGAAAGAACAAAAGTATTATATATTTATACCGAGCGCCAATTCAAAATGATCCTCACTTTTGTCTCCACTTAAATACGACTCGTCAGTTGTATACAGAATAGTAGAACGCCTATGGCGCTAGTGAATAACCAAGTCCCGGGTGAGTGGTTCGTATCCCTCCGTGATATACTATTTTTGTTTTATTAAATACGACAGAAAGGAGCAAGGTGTAGGTTGAAAACAAGACGTTAGTTTGTTTCAAAACAGTTTGGAAACATTAATCTCTGGAACATTATTTTTTCAACACTGATACAAATTTCCCTGACATTTCCCTGACATGTCTACCGTTTCAAAATTCCCGGTCATCTTTGGCCCTTTTGACCTAATATTAAAATTACCTGACATTTCCAGCACTTGGAAAATCAAGTCAATTTCCCTGACATTTCCAGGTGTGTACGAACCCTGGAAATATCCCACTGGCTCGCCCTATGAATCGCTAGCACAGATTGGATTAATTAGTGTTTCAAAATGGTGGACGAAGTGTTTGATTAGATAATTTACATATTAAGCTTCTTAAAGGGGCAACAAGGCCTGTACATAGAAAATTCGAAATTTTTTACATTTTCTGAATTTTTAGGGCAACATTTGGCTTTAACATCTTTTTTATACATTTTTTCTTAAAATGTATGGATAAACAATAAAATTTCAGCATTAAGCAGTGAAAATTCAGTTCAAAGCTTCTATAAAGGGAGTCCAACTTATAGATTTTGAAAATCTGACTCGTTTAAAGAAGAATATCAGCAGCTTAAATCACGCCTTGTGATCATACAAAATGGATGGAGGGGGGGGGGGTAGGCGATTTCTGCAAGAAAATTCAACAAATTTGGAAGATTTATTTTTTTCAAGATAAAATTTACAACTGAATTGCCAAATGAATAGGCGCAGTGCATGGCAAAATATGTAAGGTCTTCTAGTATTTTTTGAACTGATACGCTTCTAAGATATGAGATCTATTATAAAAGGCGCATCATCATCATCATCATCAACGTGCAAAAGTGAATGTTTTTGCTATAAATCAGGCAACAATGGTCTACACGACCTGTAATAAATAGGTATGAGGGGCGTTATTAGAGAATTTTCGTTATAAGTTTTTTACTTATACGTATACTTATACTTATAAACCCAATAAACAAGGTGTTTCATAATTTCCTAATTCGTCGGGAAATATCTCCTAGGACGGTAATAAAAAGGGCCAATGGCATACCATCCGTACCCCCTTGATGTAAAGCATGTTTAGTTGTGTCATATGTGTTTTCTAGAATCAAATAGGCTGATATAGCACACGGGTTTTACAGATTTATCTACTCTCAAATATATTTTTTGTAGATGATCGTTTTGAATCAACTTGTAGAAATAACGAAGGGAGAATTAGTTCAGCTAATGAATGAGTCGAGCTATTTGATTGGATACTATGCCTATTCAGCCGATTAATTTTAATAAGCCATTCTGGTCAGTAGGTCCACACATATACTATGCGGAGATCCAACTCTGTAAGTTTATAATCTGCGTATAAAGGCCCTTTTATACGTAAAAACTTAAAAATTGACCTTATAATTTCATGAGAACTTTGAAATGATCGACTCGTTCGTGTAGTGATTCACTTTAAAGGGTCTTGTTTATCGTACACTACAAGGACCCGTCAACTAGCATTTAGTTTATCGTGTTCATAATTGACACTAGCAAAGGACATTGTATTCACAGTCCCTAGTTGATGATGGAGCTTGACTATATCGGGAATAGTTATGCCCCACTTGGTACAGATTATGAAAATCAATTTGAATTGATTTTAGTTCGACAAGACCCTTTAAACTATAAGTATACGTATACGTTTTTGAAACAACTTATAACGAAAATTCTCTATTATCACAACACTGACATTGCTCACTTTTTAAAGTTGTTTCAAAGCGTTATATGTAAATGGGCGTGTGGAAGGCCCGTGGGTGGCAATAAAATAACTCGAACTTCAAATTAAAATATATATAAAATAGTATATTTCAAACTTCAATGTTTAAAATACAATGCTCTGTAATGTACAACATGAACTCTTACAACAACTACTGACAAGCCAACACCCAATGCAAACTCAGCTACATGTGAGTGAGAAAGACCATATAGGGGAACAATAGATATATAAAACTGACACAGTTTGCATAGTTGAATAACTGGTTTCAATAAAAGGTGAAAAGTGAACATGGTATTAAAAGAGTAAAACTGCAAACAACCTACTTAGGGACCTGTTATATTGAGATGAATAGGGATTGATTAATATGAACAGTAATAATATAAAATGTGAAAATGACCATGTTACATATACAAAAAATAACCCCATTGTTACAAAATCACAAAAAGTGAAATATCTATTCTTGTATTGCATTTTCGTTCACTGGACATATTTTAATTTGCATTGCTATTAGATACATTTTAAGGGTGATATGAAAATTGAACCACGAAAACAGATGTACTTTAAGTTAAAGGGAACTTTCTACCATACCCGCCATGCTATCTGACCCGAACGAGCACCTTCTGGTGAGATTGGTAACTACCTGCTCGCATCTGCGTTATTACGCAGAGACATAAACGTATACACAAGGAAACGATAGGAGATAACCTATTTTATCTCTGTATACATTTTAACTTTAATACATCGTTGAATCGAATTTGTCCAAAGGTCTTGAAACGTAAAATACCTAAATATTTATCTTTGACCTTGGGATGACCTTGTACAAGAAACATTAATGTTGACCTCGGTTCATCTAATCATAATTCGCCAAGGGCCATAGTATCATCAAACGCCAAATACCTAGACATTGATCGTTTATTTGGATTTAAATAAGGAGTATGCTTTTAAAATTGGCTTGGATCACATTTGCTGCGAGTATTTTGTTCAAAATTGAATACATTTCTGAACACAATACTCAATCGGCCGGGCGCCGTAGTGAAAATCGGAGCAAATGTGACCAAGACATAAAACAATTGAATAATACTGTATCAGTTTCACATTTACAGCGGTCAAAAGCATTTACAAAAAAACGCCAGAGTTGGCAATCATATAAAATGAAACCAATCCCGCTGTGATTCATAGAAATAACTAATTTACTGCATTGAGTTCAATGTTATAACCATGTCGATTTACATGAGTGTCCGATTCATTGTACCAAATTTAAACCTTGATTGTTCTCCAGAAAGCAATAAGCTGACATATATCATATTTTACATTTTAATACAACTGAAAAGATAATAAATGTTTTAATATAAAGTTGACGTAGTTATAAATGTTTTCAGCGTAAAATCAAAGCACAACCATATAATTAAAAACATTACGCTGGGATTCCAACTGGATACAACTGACGAGTTGTATTTAGGTGGCCTAAAGTGCTGCTTATTTTTTCGTGAAGCCACTCAGTAAAATTACGATTTCTCTGCACCCTGATGTTCAATCAACATCATTCGAGTATCTATATGTTCCTGACACGTTTGCGGGCATCCGGTTATGACAACGTCTACCCAATGTTTGCACGAGGAATTGACGTAATTCATGACTGAAATCGGGAAGACAAAAATATGTGATATTCTTTTAGAATTGTTTATAATAACTATTTACAAAAACGTTCCCGAGACACAATCCATTTAGGTAGGGTTTGTTTTAAAGTCGAAAAGCCCCAATAAGACAATACAAACCCAGATTAAGGTTCAACTGGAAAGTAACATTTTGGTAAAAAATTGCTATAGCTGCACATGTTATTTTCTGGTACAAAATTAGGTATGAAGGCATATGTGTATTTCTTTGCTTTTTTCAGGAAAGTATCATTACACTATCTTCTTTTAGAATATCTGGAAACAGGTCAATGGTAGCTCCTGTGTTGTCTGGAAACTTTGAAAGAAAATTTGGAAAAATAGAAAGTGTGAAATATCAGAATTTCCTGGAGTTCCCATTGAACGCCTACCAGATATTTTAAAAGAAGACAATGTAATGATACTTTCCTGAAAAAAGCAAGGAAATTGACACATGGCTTCATACTTTATTTTGTACCAGAAAATAACATGTGCAGGTATAGCAATTTTTTACCAAAATGTTACTTTCCAGCTGTACCTTAAACCCAGAAGAATGCAGATTTCATGTAATGATTTACGTTCATGTAAACAAGGAAAGTACATATAATCCCCATATAAAACACTGGCCTACGTGACATGTAAACACAGGTTCAAATTGAAATATAGAAAATTTTCAACATAGCATTTGCTTCTGTGTTCTGTATGCCCCTCTACCTGCTTAATAAGGCAATGTATCTTCAAATAAAACCTTAGCCAAGTAGATAAGGGTCTCTGGAACACTTTTGTAAATAGTTTTCACAAACAATTTTATTCCCGGACGCCCAAACGTGTCAGGAACACATATATATTTGAATGATCTTGATTGGACATCAGGTTGCAGAGAAATCGTATTTTTACTGAGTGGATTATTGAATTTCATAGATCTAGAGGCCCTTCAGGAGTGGAAAACCTTAAATTATCAGAGATTAATGTTTCCAAACTGTTTTGAAACAAACTAACGTCTTGTTTTCAACCTACACCTTGCTCCTTTCTGTCGTATTTAATAAAACAAAAATAGTATATCACGGAGGGATACGAACCACTCACCTGGGACTTGGTTATTCACTAGCGCCATAGGCGTTCTACTATTCTGGATACAACTGACGAGTCGTATTTAAGTGGGGGCAAAAGTGAGGATCATTTTGAATTGGCGCTCGGTAAAAATATATAATACTTTTGTTCTTTCATATCGATAGCTCGTTGGCCTCATGGTTAGCGTGCCTGGCTTCCATTGTCTAGGTTAGTTGATCGAGACCCGTTCATGTCGAACTTTTTGATTTGCTTGTTGTCAAGATATAATAAGTAGGGCAAGATCCAGAAAAAGTAGATCAAAAATACTCCAATGGAGTATAAAATTGTCACCAGGATTCCGGAATGAGACGAATGTTAACTCGTGAAATCTCGGTAGATAAAGTAGGTCAGAAAATCCGGATTAATCCGAACAAGGTTCGGGAATTTCCGTCATAAGAAGTAGGTCAAAAATACTCCAATGGAGTATAAAATTGTCACCAGGATTCCGAAATACGACGAATCGAATCGGCAAACTTCGGTACAATAATGAAGTGCATAAAAATCGTGAAACAGGTGTCAGGGGCTTCCCCTCATCTTTCCATAAATGGTTCTAAAAGCCTTATATGGATCTATCACATGACATTCAAAATGACGTTCCTATATGGTTCTATGGGCCTTATATCGATCTTCCGAACACGTGACCAAATCAAAATCAAAATCAAAATTTTACCTTGACCATTGGATGGGATTTTATAGAAAATATCAAAGAAAACATATTCTCGTGATCCTTAAATCACTTAAATTCGATCATTTTATCTTCACCCCTTGATGGAATTTTATGAAAGAAGTTATGAAAACACATCATCATGTAAGGGTTTCCACCTAAATTAGCTCGTTTTATCTTGACCCTTCAATTGAATTTCATTGAAAAATGTTTCATGAAAAATATCATCATGTTATGATTTGTATTTAAATAAGACCGTTTCATTTAAATACTTGCTGGATAATATTTCATAAAAAAATGCACTTTAAAAATATTTCAGGATTTGCCTTAATTTATCAATGTAATGTAAGTATTAGATTGACTCTCAAATAGGGTTCTATTTTAACTTTTTTA
Source organism: Owenia fusiformis (assembly GCA_903813345.2). NCBI lineage: Eukaryota > Metazoa > Annelida > Polychaeta > Sabellida > Oweniidae > Owenia > Owenia fusiformis. The sequence goes on along the minus strand of CAIIXF020000401.1, from coordinate 5,760 downwards.
TTGAAATTAATACTAGGCAGGACTCACTCTCTAAATAGCTAATAAAAATTCAACCCTTGGATGTGATTTCGTTGAAAAAAAAATATGACAAGTCCAGAATCAAATGATTTGTCCAGAACCTCTTAAGATCCTGTTCAACATGAACAAGATGCAAAACAAGAACTTTTCGAAGGAGCTGTTGGAGGCAAAGAAAATATGGAACCCTGGCAAATGGCGATAATTCAACTGTCCTCACAAATGCAGGTACTAACTTCCGCAACAACAAAATACAAACCGAAATGAAAAGCCTAGCCAGTGACGTGGAACGCTTAAAAACCGGTTTGACTGCTCAACCGACCACACCTCAAAGTCAAAACCAACCCGTCATTCCAACTTCTGTCAAACCCGTTGTCAATCATAGACCTAAGCCAACGTGTTACTTACCACTAAGCGAAAAAACAATCAACGCAATCATAAACGGTGAGTACTTCAATTTGACCGACCTTATTGCCGACAATGTGTATTCGGATAATGTAGATCATCCAGAACAAAATCTCATATTCGAAGATGGGAATTTAAAACAGCAAAAATAAAGAAAAGTCAAAACATTAGCAACGTTTATTCAGTGGCTAAGCGCATGGAATGTATTTGAGAATATATTGATTCAACACAATCCAGATTTATACACTTGTTTATCAAGTTACCGTAGTCTGATTCAAGATTCTGACAAAAAAATTACATGGAAATCGGTGAACGATATTAAATTTCGAAGCAAACTCGCACAGAAAAAAACTTTCGATTATCAAACCATTGATACAACGCTCTATGTGACGACATTTGACGCAACGTCTGTCCGTCAACAACTGAAATGTCATAGATGCTACGGAAACCACAAGGTCGCAAATTGCACTTTTCAAGAGAAATCCACGTTGGAGAAAGATCAGGAAAAGGACAGATGCTTTAAATTCAATCAAGGGGAATGTAAATTCGGAGATAAGTGTTACAGACTCCACAAATGCAAAGCATGTGGATCAAAATTCCCCAATTTTAAATGCCCATGTACAAAACCTTCGAGCTCATCTTCCACTTAATCATGAAGTCCTTCAAGAAGGTTTTAAAAACCACCCAGATAAAAAAAAGTAAAACAGATTATAGATGGCGCAAAATTCGGCGTCTCTCTAGGATATACAGGACCAAGGATATCACGTGTGCAAAAAAATTGGAAATCATCTTTCATTAATAGTGAAGCTGTTCAAAATAACATTGAAAAAGAAGTCTCTAAAGGAAGGAAATTAGGTCCATATTTGAATATACCTTGTGATAATTTTGTTGGATCTCCAATGGGTGCTTACGAAAAGAAGCATTCGGACCCTAAAAGGTTTAGGGTCATCCACGATCTGTCATGGCCTCCAGGAGAATCAGTTAACGACTATATTGATAAAGAGGAATATTCATGCCATTATATTACCCATGACGACATCGTGGATCTAATTAGGAAATATGGACACGAATGTCTCATCAGCAAGTTGGACCTCGAAGACGCATTCAAATTTATAGCTGTCCGTAAGCAGGACTGGTCCTTACTCGGAACAACATTGGAAGTATCAAACGAAAATACGAAACTTTTAGAAACACAATACTTTTTAGATAACGTTCTGCCATTCGGCGCACGTACAGGTAGTTCAACTTAATTATTCAACGATTACGCGAAAACCTTGGAATTCATAATGAAAGAAAGAGGAGTAACAGACTGTCTACATTATCTTGACGATTACGTCACAGTCGAAAACGAAACATTCAGGTCTGATATCAAATGGTGGCTCAGATATCTACCTGAATGGAACGGCGTGAGCTTCTTCTACAAAGACACTTGGTCTAATAATGATCAAATTCAACTATGCGACGCATCTGGAGACCACTTTGGAGCATTATTTAAAGAACAGTACACGTATGGATCGTTTAATGAAAAGGAAAGATGCCAATCTATTGCCTGGAAAGAATTATATGCAATAGTAACCGCTCTAGCCACATGGGGACAACATCTCGCACAACGGATCAGTTATTTTCAGATGTGACAATATGGCCGTTGTACAAGTCATAAATTATGGAGCTTGCAAGAATATCCACCTCATGTCTCTTGTTAGATCACTATTCTATTATAGTGCAAAATTTCAATGCCAGTGCAAATAAATACATATCGAAGGAATCAAGAATGACTTGGCAGATGCAATAAGTAGACTACAGTTTGAAAAACTGAGAAATCTTTGCAAAACAGAAAAACTAAATCTCACATTCATTAGTCCAGTTAAGGTGGACGTAATGTATTAATTGCAATCAAGACTCAAATGGAGTTTTTATTATACTAAACAAAATACCATAAAAATGTTACAGCTGTAATTAAGTTATGTGTTATTAATAAGTTATGTTGTTATTATACTGTTGTTGTCATAATTGTAGTTTTTACATGATATCAGTTTATCTGTCGATTGTTAAAATCATTGTAATTTTAATGTGTCTTCAGATTAGCTTTATTTTTTCAGAAGAAAACACTTCCAAAAGATTGAGATTCCTCAAACAAAAGTCCAAACAACTAGTTAGAATGGAATTCAAGAATCCACTCAGAGGACATACAAAATTGGACAAAAAATGTTCATACAGTTTTGTGAATCCCACAGTCTAAAATATCTACCAACAACTGAAGACACATTAATGCTATTCATTGCAGATTGTGAAGATCGTAAATTACGTCATGGTACCATTACAAATTATTTATATGCTATACGCTCTTTACAATTAGAAAACGGTTTTAATGATCCTTTAAATGATAGCTTTTGTATTAAACGTGCTCTGAAGGGCATTCATGTTTCTCAAGATAATACGCTCAATCGGAAATTAGCAATTGACCATAGCATAATGAAGAAATTGGAAGTGTTACATCGCACTTTGGATCATAACACAATAACGTTTTGGTCTGCGATGACACTTTCATTTTTTGCATTACTGCGATGTTCCGAGGTTACTGTTAAGAACCCAATTCACTTTGATACTGAGAAAGATTTCACGAGAAAAGATGTCACTTTTATTAATGAAAATTGCATGAAAGTCATGCTCAAACATTCAAAAACGGATAAGATAGGAACAGGAGTTGAATTAGTCATTGGTTGTACAAAACATCCTGTGTGCGCAGTGTGCTCAATGGAAAAAAAATTGAAATTAATCTCAGATAAAAATTCTCCTTTATTCCAGTTTGAAGATGGAACATTTCTTACAAGAAAAGTATTCATTGATCACACACGTACATTTCTAGCACTTATTGGTATCAACCCCCAAGACTATAGTGGTTATAGTTACAGAATAGGGGGTTGCACAAGTGGGGCAATGGCCTCGATGGAAGAGTGGGAACTTAAACTACTCGGTCAATGGACAAGTGACTGCTATAAGCGTTACAGTGTGTCCCAAAAAAACGCAACAAGCAATAACAAAACCTCAAAACCAGTGATGTCTACATTAATTTCATTTAGTTAACCATGAAGCCACATATCACCTCTTTCCAATGATATGTAATTTATTCATAATCGACCATGGACCACTGAATAATCATTCCTTTTGCACAATGGCTCAAAGTCTGCTCTGGACCAAGTTTTAGACATTACAAAAATCAGTGCTATGACCAGTAGCTTTTGGAAAATGAATTGGCATCAACAGTTAAGTGTTCATAGTTAAGTCAGTAAATTAAGGCACAATGCTTGTCTTCCATCTTACAAGAAGTTACATTCCATGCCCCTCCTCATGCCCACCATTTCTCTGCACACAGAGATTGGCTCGTCTCTCCATGTCACCCACAGCTCGTTGAAACATCTGTGGGTTCTGGCGGAGGGCAGCCCGGTAGCTGTGTTCCTTCGGGAAATATTGAAATTATCCTTGAGATATTTCCCATATCAAATCCCTCCTAGTGAATAACAAATGTTTATCTCCCTTCTCGTAGAATATGTGTACACATTTCCCCCGTCCATAAAACCCCCTCCTTATGCAAATGTACATTTACATCTATTGACAAATTAACCTAAATCATGTAAAGATCGTATACACTAATTAAATGTTGATTAAGGATAAAGTTTTGAATATTACCATTGACAGGAAAGCTAAGACTTACAGACGTCCGACAATTGTATTTTCTGGCGGTTGTTGTCTTTTGTATATCTTCAGGTGTGTGTATTTTGCTTGTTTAATGAGCACCTACACATGCCTTATATATTGGTTTGGTGTTTGTTGACTTTAATCTTATTGTTATATTTATATGGTGCAGTTACTTATTTGATCAAAACAAAAACAAGGGCTGGTCCATGCACTCTGATGAAAATACTCTTTGGTTTTTTATTTACTCAATGCCATTTTCACTGATTAGAGATTCTATCAAGGCATATGGCATGTAACTACCCCGCTCCTTACTAGTATACATTATTTGTTACCATTGGAATGGTATACTGAACAATTAAACTACTCCAAGAATATTGAAATAAGTCTTATTCTATCTGTATGATAACCAAAGAAAACACAAAGAATTATAACATCTATGCAATGATTTTTAGGAACAGGTACTTAAATCTATGGATGATAATAATCATTGTATCAGTTGGTACAAAACGTTAATTATCCATTAGGCCATCAGCGATCTAAGAATGTGCCAAGTAGTCAGAGCCCTCTACAATGCTTTTTCAAGAAACAAACATGTTCTTCATCAGTTTATTCTCCAATTAGTAAATCGACAATATTAAGGAAAGAATTATTGCCTAACCACTTATCTTCTTATATTATAAACTATATTTCGGAATATACACGCTGTGGATCATACAGTGGGAAAAACAATCTTGTAAAAGGTAACATTGAATTATGTTGACAATACGCCTGTGCTCCAATGGATGCCTTTCTGGTAATCATTGTACTTATTATAGAGCTTGCCGAAATCAGATGAGGAAAGCCACAACTGCTCAAATATCTTCTTCACTCAGAATAGCCGATTTCTGACCTTTCATATTTACTACACTTGTTAACGAAATGGTTACTTTAGTAAATTTTTTTAAACAATTCGGGACATCACTTGATTAGAAAATAAAGGGACACCATATGTACCACAAAGGAACGTATTCGTAAGTAAAGTGTATTAGCTGTTTCGAGTACTTGTACTGCACCGACTACCTTATCAAGAAATCCAAAGTCCATTCGAAACAAAATTCGAGAAACAATATTTTTAAAGCCAGAAAACTATTTCACAGTCATATCTTGGGATAAATTACCCAATCTGTGAAAATATATTGTCTTACTTTAAAAGATAAAGGAACGCTCTAATCAGAATATATGGATCGTCCTTCTTCGCACGTGCCAATTAAATCGTTGAATAAACACTTGCTTTGGTGCTGATTTGGTTATTTACTAATCTAAATATACGCAAATTGCTTATTGAGATGTTTGGATCCGTAAACATTCGTTAATTGTGAAAAGGACTGTTGATTTTAAGGCGATCTTAAGCGCTTAATTATAAACCCCTTTAACAATGTCATGTCTAAATTGGCATTTTTAAGGATCCAATTACAGTATTTTTTATACCTTACACTTAATCAGTGGACTTTTGTCTAAACAGCAAATGACCATATTTTTACACGTTCACGTACACGATCTTCGTGTGGCTTACTAACCTCCTTATTATATTCACCGTGCTCATTTGCGACATGTTTGTATTTGTTTTGTAAAAATAAAATTGTTTATGACCTTTAAACTAAGTGT
>CAIIXF020000400.1:0-16000 GCA_903813345.2 Owenia fusiformis | reverse complement strand
TTCATCAGGCGATTGTGGCTGGTCTTTTGGGCCAATGGTCGAATTGTTCTGCACTCTAGTTGATATTCCTCTGTATGTACAGTTGAGAAAGCGAGTTGGATGATGATACGGGTATCAGTGTGTCTTTTGGGAGAGGATGTACCGTATGTTGGCTTTCTTCAGGTCTAGGTGTATCGTTGTTAGTAGGAAAGAAGTGGGCCTTGCCGGATGGTTCATACTTGCCAAAAGAGTCATGGTAGCAAGCAGAGACTTATGATCGCCTAGAATATCAATATCCAGTCAGTCCTGGATGCGTGCGTTTTTGGACGCTATGTTTTGGACCCTATGTTTGCTTGTGTTAAGTCTCGAGTTTTGCAAAACACAGATGCAATTTCAGTCGGATTTCCCTCTTTAAACTGGTAAAATGAGAAGCTTGCAAGCTTGTAACGGCTATCTTCGCTTTTTTCCTCCTTTGTGTTTAAAGTTGGGACAATCCACAGGCCTTGAGGACATTGCTTTTTCGAATAAAGCATCTAGAAATGACTCTATTGATATTCCTGGTTGGGCTAAAAGGCGTTCCGTGTAGACATCTTTTATGTTTATGTTTATTTCTTTTTAAATTCACACAAATATACAATATATTTGTGGGTGGTACTTTAGTACTACTTTAAAAGTGTATATTCCCAACAAAAGCTTTACAATAAAGGTGGTGTGTTGACATACCTGTTAAAGTGCAGTTGGGGACCGGACCTGTCTAATTTGGCTTGTCACATCTAAATAGAGAACCATTGAATTAATACAAACATGCTCATTGGGATTATTTTAGCGTCTTTATTCGATTTTTTCATTTTCATGTTTTTAAAATTTTAATTTTCTTGTTTGAATTTTCATATATCAATTCAAACTTTTAAATGTTTGTCCAATTTTTCAATTCTATGTTTGATAATCCATATTTTTTGTTTGATATTACATTTTTTAGTTCAAACTTTCAAAGTTTTTATTCAATTCTAGTAATGGTGTTTAAAAATAAATCTTCAGTGTTTGATATTTTAACTGAGCAATTACACATCTATTAAACTCCGAAAAACAGCTTCAAAAGGGAAAATCAGACACAAAACACAAAAAATTAAAACCATGAGCTCTATCAGATGGTGGTAGAGCCCATGGTCAAACACTGAAAAAACCATTCATTGCAAGATCGATAATAGCTTCGATGTTCAATTTTTAGGATTCAAAAAGTTTAAACTTAAAAAATCCAAATATACTTCCTTCAATTTTCGATCCAATAGTTCAAACCAAAATGATAAAATGCTCGAACCAAAATTATACAAAAGTTCGAACTAAGAAATCAACACTTGCAAGCTGTTTTCCCATTCAAACAGTTCGGCATTCTTGAGAATCTAGTTCTCATAATATATTTCCCACTCCAGGAGTAAGCGATTGATATAGTGTGAATGCGCAAAATGCCGAACAGTTTTAATAGAAAAATAAGAAATGCCGAACTGTTTGAATAGAAAAATGGAAAGCTTGAATAAGAAAAATGTATACATCAAATACCAAATTGAAAAGTTCAAACGTGATATGTATAAAAGTTTGTAGATAAAAGTTGGTTTGAGGTCGTGTATTGTATTGTTGTAGTGTATCCTTTATTACCACAAGTGTATATTGTGAGTACATTTACAATTTTGTTTTCCATTAACATATTTACATAAAATCACATTTGCATAAGCATATTACGCTTTGCATACATTAGGAATACAGCTTTGGCTTTTAAAATCATTGCTTCATCATTGTCTGATTTGAAGGTTTGAAATATCATTAAAGATATGCTAGGCAGATAAGTAGGTCAGTATTACATAGGCCTAATCATGAAATGAATAAGTCTGAAAATACAATTGGTCAGAATGTACTAAAACCTGCTTGAAACTGAAAAACATTGCATGCTCTATTCCACACAATTTGGAGGCTTTTGAAATTCGCAGTAACAATGAATAAGTGCCTGTATATAATTATTGCATTGAGTTTAGTTTTTAGTTTTAGTTTAAAATAGTTTATTTTTGTGTCACTGATATTACAATATACAGGGTGGTCCAAAAAAAATTGGAACATTTGTTAATTGAACGCAAAACCTTTATTTTTTCTCTAAAATGCACCAAAATTTTACTGAGCATAGTTCAGTCATTTATTTCTCTGATGTAAAGTTTATAGGTGAAAACCAAAAAGTTAATGCATTAAACCAGTCAATGTTTCAGAGGACCCCCTTTTCTTAAATATACACTTGTCAATTTTACAGTCGAGGGATATAATTTTGACAGTAAACCGAATGGAGAGGTCTATAATTGTTTTGTTAGTCCGAAGAATATCTTAGATTTTTCTGACCCTTGAAGTTGACTTGAAGTTGGATTCAGACCCTCGAGATCTACATCTGCCACGGCAGTAAGTTCACTCAATGGAGTCAAATTACTCTCCTGGGCGAAGTCCACTAAAAGCTTTGTACAAAGTTTTAGATTTTTCTTCGTATTTTGACTGTCTCTACTCTCTAAGAGACTAATAATATCCTCATCTTCAACATTTTTGAAACGGCTTGTGCTAGCGGCGGCCATTTTATCATCTGATAATGACGTCATTTTAGTGGAATGCTGGGAATATTATTCACCGGCAATGCATTGCGCGGTGTACAGTTAAAATTATTCACCGCTCGTTGACCAATCAAAATCGAGTATTTCAACTGAGGTACTAACAATATACATTATATCTGAGTGTCACCCATTACTACCCCCAATGGGCAGCTTTGGTCAACATTCATAAAGACAGAGACAAAAAATGTCTCTGGTAAAAATTTATACATTAATAACCAATGATATAAATTCAGTCTGATTAATCAGTTTGGCATAAATAAGCAGTTCATGGAATGATATTGTCAATCATTATATTAGATACATATATTGCACCTAATGTGAGAAGGATATTGCATAATAAATACATATATTGCACTAAATGAGAGTAGCATGTTGCATATGGTCAAAAATTACAATAAATACAAATATCGCACTAAATGTGAATTGTATCATGCATATGGTCGAAGACTGATATTACAATAAATTCATATATTGCACTTAATGTGAGTAGCATGTTGCACTATGGTCAAATATTACAATAAATATGAATATTGCACTAAATGTGAAATACACAATGCATACGGTTGAAGACAAATATTACAATAAATACATGTATTGCACTAAATGTGAGATGCATATTGCATGATAAATACATTTATTATGCACCTCATTAAAATACTCAAATCTGATTGGTTCTTAGTTGCTTGTAATTTGGCAATACTCTGCTCTTTTCTGAAAACTGCCGGATATTTTTTTAATATCTGACCCTTTCGAGAAAAAGGGTCGGATATTTTTTTCACAGAGTTTTATTTCTTAATAACTGGAGTACTACTTAAAGCTTACATCTGAAACTGGCGGAAAATAGAAGAAAAAAATGCACTTAATCAATCACAATTACCCTTATCATTCAAAAGTTACATATAATTCTGCAAGAACGTCTCGAATAAATAAAAATTAAATTCCCGGGGCAAATATTTTCGTCCAGTGTAGCGAATAAACTGGCCGGAAGTCGTCTGAGTTTTGAAAGAAAAAATAAATAAGGTATGAGGTTCCATATCCATCCGCCAAAAGGTATGACCCCTATATAGTCCATTTAAAAACCTGTGGTATTGTTCTAAATAACGCCATAGTTGGCTTCTAGGGTACCTAGTATGCCACTTTTTGGTATCAAAATGAAGAGGAGGAGTTCAACTTTCATTTGAATTACGAAAATAGCGATGTATGTCAAAAATAGTTCCGACGTGAGCATGTTTACTACGCGTTTGCTCGTCATATCAGAATTGAGGAAGTGGTGGCAAACGCGAGTTACAATAAATGGACGCTGATATCTCAAAAAGTAACCTGGCTCCCTATAATATGATGTAGATCAATCGAACCCCTATATGAACAGGTACATTTTGATATATAACACTATGGGGGGTAAGCGTTTTATAGTTGGTCACGAACGCCATATGTGCAAAGTATTGTCATGAATTTTCGAATTTGGTGTTGGATTACGGTACTCATACCTTAAATGTCAAAATAATGTCAACTAAACGACAGTTTAAGCCTGTACTCCAGTAAGTACTCCACTTAACTTTGATTGGGAGGTGCATAATAAAACAAATACTGGATGATCAGGAGCTGGATATGGCCAGAATACCTATCCTCGAAAAAATATTGGGCTCGGCTGCCGCCTCGCCCAATATTTTTTCTCGAATAGGTATTCTGCCATATCCAGCTCCTGATCATCCAGTATTTGTTTAATATTGCCCGCAATTTGTCACTCCTATACATCCAATAGTGAACCTAGAAATTGTTAAAAGTACGATGTTTTATGGTCGATTTATGATAATAAGGGTTTTCTGAAGTAATTTAACTGGGTTGCCGAAAAAGTTTGTTTGGGGAAAAATTATATAGGCTGATTAGGGAGGGGTGCAATCGCTTAACATGGCGTTGCTGACTATTGACTTAGCGTTGGGATACCACCATATACCTGGTATGTTACCATGGTAATAGATACAAAAATTTTCCCCAAAGTTATTTTTTGGCAACCCAGCTAAATCACTCCAATAATCCCTTATGATAGTATTTATACAGAAAAACATCATACTTTTAAATATTCATACGTTCAGAAAATGACAAATGGACTACACCGTTAACGACCAGGTTAATTTTCCGGGGAAAAATTGCCGGTCCAGAATATATTCTAGACCGGCCCATATGGACCACCACTATGACTCACGCATTTCTCAGGTCGATATAGTAAAATGAATGCCTTCTAAGCTAGCACTTAAACCCCTAGAACTGGCCTGGCAAGGTGGTAATAATTCACATTGTTTATTTCGAGTGATTCTTTAGTGTCAAGTTTTGTTTCTAGTGACGGCATGTTACTGAATATATCATCAAGTGACCTAAACTACAGCAGCTAAAATAAGCAAACCGAAATATTATAATTCAGTTTGATTCGGAGAAGGGGATTATACAGTTATAAGGAATTAGCGATTTATTTATTATCTTACAATTTAGCTCAATTCTTGAATTTGAAGATCTACTGCTATCTCAAAATATTTAAGGCGAATAACTCTGATATCACAATGGGATAGGAGCATCATAAAACACGAATCAATTGATATTCTAGGTGAAATAAATATACGTTTTGCTGTGCTTGAAAACAGGCGAATGGCGTAAATTAGCCCTATTTTAATGAATTTTGAAAACCTTTCGTCCTCCACTTTTCCATATATAACAAAAAACACATACTTTTGCGAACAAAATGAACTATTTATTATAATAAACTAGAGTTTAAGAGCAAAATAATCATGTATGATTTATTAAAAATTGATCTCGTATTTTTTGTTTAATGTACACCTGAAAAGTTGAAGGTAACAAAAAAAGAGCAAAAAAGGTCGCTGTCAACAGATTCTATTTTTCAAACTCTATGACGTCACAATATGGGACGCTTACTAAAATTCATCCTTTGAAATAAAACTTCCAGGTAGTTTAGAGAATACAACACCAAGAAAATGCATGCTGGTGGCTCCCAGAGGGTATACACATTTTTCACCAAGTGCTTTTTTCATCTCCAATCAAATTGCAGGATTCGATCACGTGAACAATCATGGGCACATGCTCTCTCAGTGCTGCGCATGCGCAGAGTTAAATTTGAAATCGTGGGAATGGCGTTTACATCAGTTCAACATCGTCATTTCAAACCTACGGTAATACTATTGAAGTTACTCGATCCATACTTGTAAAGAATACTCATAAAACTACAGTGAAAATTTGGAGATCCATTTCAACGGCAAATTGAGGCCTGTTTATAAAATTTGTTTTCGAACGTGCTAATATGATAGGGCATCTTTGGGGAATCTCCCCCCTGGCCAACACGGTAAAATACCGAATGGCGAAAAAAGCGAACGCATTCCGTTCGGTCTTTGCACGCGATTGCCGTTTATGTCACGCATTTGGTACAAAATATGTGTATATATCACTCATTTGTTTCGAAAATATTCACATCTACTATATATATTTTGCAAGTGGATCCAAGAGACCAAGTGGGCAAGTCAATTATTTTGCAGGGGTGGCATGATACACAGATTTCAATTTTGTATATAGTGAATTCCCAGTGATTGATTTCAGTACAGTAAAACTGTCATAGTGAACACCTCTTTAGTGGAGATCTGTGCCCAGTGACATACCTGTACTATATTGAACACCTGTGTATATTATAGTGAACACCGATTCCGTCCCAGCCAGTGAGTTCAGTACATTAAAAATATCCTAATGAACACCTCTTTAGTGAAGATCTGTGCCCAGTGAAAACATGCGTCTACTCTATTGAACACCTGTGTATAGTGAACACCAATTCCCAGTACAGTAAAACTGTCATAATTAACATCTCTTTAGTGAAATACTGTGCCCAGCGAACATATGAGTATACTCTATTGAACACCTGTGTGTAAGCAAACACCAATTCCCAGCCAGTGATTTCAGTAACTTTTAGAGGGGATTGTACCTACAGTAAAATCTGTCTAATCCAAGGGACCAGCTCAGAGCGTTCGGATTAGGAGGTGTTCACATTTTGAGGTTTTGCATTTGCAAGATTTGGGTTTTTGAAGAAATAGAAACAAATTCTCAATAAATATTATAGTTCTTTTGACAACTTAGCTTTGGCATTAGAGTGACATGAAAATCTGATTCAAATGAATTTAGTCATCCTAGAAAGCCCCACCATGAGTGAGATCGTTCAAGTTTTTTTCAAATATTTGATCAATTTATGGAACATGTGATATTTTATGTGTTCAGATTAGATAGGTTAATTTTCAAACATGACTGTTCAGTGTCAAAATTGGGAGATGTTCATATTTCAAGTTTTTTAAACATTTGAGTCAATGGGAGAAAAAACGGACCAAAAAATGTTCAAATTGGGAGGTGTTCGGATTAGCCAAGTGTTCAGATATACAGGTTTTACTGTACTACAATTGTTTTCAATCTTTTGGAGGAAAGTGTACATCATTCCAGAGAAATGACAGATGCACTGTATATACAGTGATCGCCTACTATTAAAAGTGCGTGATCAAAGACTCGACAAGATGCGCAAAATTCAAATATTTGGTAACGGTTACTTTTAAAAGATTTATTTGTGTTTATATTACAGGCTACTGGTGATTCAATTAGGTTTTGTAGGCACAAGAACACACATATGCTTTGAGAAATATATATTAGTTTGACCATTTTTCGTATATGTTATTGATTTTACAATTTAAAGATATAAATGCGATACAATATGTGTTATTTTATTTAAAAAGCTTGAAAATATCAAAAACAATAGAACATTTTTACTCTCTTTAATTTTTTATACTTAGGTAGGGTCTTGGACTTCCATTTGACCATGATGAAATTCACATTTCCCCTTCAATAACATGGAATAAATATTTTAACACAGAAACGAATGGATCAGCCAATAGCGTGAGTTTCAGCAAACCATACACCCATATGCTTTTCAAGAGAAGAAAATGGGGATCTCGCAAAATGTATGTCCAAACTGATTCAGTCAATTAAATGGTCACTGTGTGTGTGTTCATTTTGTTTTTCTGCCTAGATTTGAATACATTACCATTAAATGATATATACACTGAACCTCTAGAACCTGCTAAGTGAAACACCTCTTGAAGCGTAAGCCCTAACACCTTACAAGTGGAACCGTTTTTTAAGTTCCATTTTAGTCCATTTATTTTACGCCTCTGATCCCAAGGTATGAGAACTATACACCTTGGCATCCAAGATGATTGTCGAATTGTAATGTAATTGTAATTGTAATAAAATATAAAATCTGAATTGTACATTATCTATTTCATTGGGGAGTTAAATCATTCTTTTGCAGCAAGGTATCAATAAGTAATGTAATGACGTAATAACCTTCAGTAGATGCCAGTAGTCAGTTCCCAGTTTCACCACGAGGTGGCTAACTTGGGTCATATATAAATGACAGGTATAAGGGAAAACTCCTCTAAGGTATTCAATATTCAGTAGATTTATTGACCAATTTTCAACTAAGGTCTATAAGTGATTAGCTTGAGAATTTTAGAATTGTATGTAATCGAATGCAAAATAAACGACCAGTGAGCGTTTTAAGAGAAACTCTACAAAATGTGAAATAAATACCATGCTATTATCTCTAATGACAGAGTTATGTGGATCGATGGGACCGAGTAAAAGTTCCAGTTTAGGCTTTGCTCAGAGGGGTATCATCTCAGATTAACTGGTGGACACTATTGGAGAATGAGAGTCTATTGTAATTTCAGAATCATTTATTGTCATTTCATTACTAATTGATATTCTCGTTCTATTGCAATTTCATTTCATTGGTAATTTTATTTGATTTTGTAGCAGTTGTTGAATCAGAGATTCTGGATGATTTCATTCGATTATTGTCAATCACTGAAATTGTCATGAATTCATCACTTTCTACAAGTATGTGTTTATTTATTGATTTCACTTCATTTGGTATTATTCCAGAGAAATTTCTTGTTATCATTCTAGATTTGCCTCTATTTTCAGTAATCTTTCTCATCTTCATCTCTTCTTCTTCATGATGTTCTACAAGGTGGTTTATAATGATTTGAAATTTAGGAGTTCGTAATGAAGGACAGTAAAATCATGTAAACCTAACCACTCTGAAATGCAAAGAACATATCATTAGAATCCACATGGTAAAATCACCCACTTGGCTGATCATAAATTGTTTTCATAACATCCTTCTTACTCGATACTGAAGGGGAGTTGGAACGTCTGATATGCATGTAATGTTAAGTATTATGTATATTAACCATAAGCATGTTGGTTTTGTGGTTTTGGTAATCTAAAAACAGAAAATTTGGTGAAATATACATTTTCATTCGGCAGGTTTTTTGATTTTGCTTCATTTATTAACTCAGTTCAGGTATTTCGGTTGAACCAATCACCGAATCCTGTTACCAAATGAATCTTGAGTCTCTTATACAGCATATGGAATACCATCTGTAGGTAAAATGTCATTAAGGTGGTAAAGAAAAGAGAAACAAACATACCTTTCCTCCGACATTTCGAATTTTCCGCATCTTGTCGAGTCTTTGATCACGCACTTTTAATAGAAGCCGATCACTGTACATACAGTGAGGTGACACACTGTTATGGGAACTGGTCATATCAGATGTTCCCACGCTTTTCGTCCAGAAGAGGTCATTTCCCAGGATTATAGATGAACCCTTGGCCAATCAATGATATAGTTTACATAAGAGAAGTATGACTGTATGAATTCTGGGATATTCCTGTTTTGTTGAGACAGGTGAGAATAAAATTAACCCTTTGCAAATTTGATCAATACTGCCTCCAATCATCCAATACTTGGCTCAGTTAAATAGTTGATTTATATTTGAATTCGATAATAACATTTAAAAATTAAATGTGTAGTAGTAATACTTTAGTACCTCTTATTAATTAATGTATAATATTACAACATACATAATGATGTAGGCAATTTGTTTCATAAAAATCTAAAAGTAAAATTCATAATTTAAATTTACCCTCTGGGAGCCCCAAAATTTTAGAAAATGCATTTTCTTGGTGATGTATTTTCTAAACTACCAAACTTCCATCTACCTTTATCTAGACGAAACATAAGTATAATAGTCATATATTGTTTGAGTTATGAGCGTTTAAAGACGAAAAATAATTCAAAATGTAACGTGTCAACAGGGGATATTTGCCGGCAGATGTTTTGGTAAAAAATCTTTTTTAAAATAGAACGCGCAAGAATCGTGAACGGAGTGTAGTTGATCTAAAAACGTCATCGAAACAGCTTTAA
This sequence comes from Owenia fusiformis, assembly GCA_903813345.2. Taxonomy (NCBI): domain Eukaryota; kingdom Metazoa; phylum Annelida; class Polychaeta; order Sabellida; family Oweniidae; genus Owenia; species Owenia fusiformis. Next base: position 6,076 of record CAIIXF020000400.1, on the reverse strand, counting down.
AATGATATATAACTTTAATTAGAATATTATCTTATAATCCGGGGAATCAAAGTTACATTCACGCGATACCCTAAAAAACAAATGCGCCACCTTTTTGCGACACGTCTATATTGTTTAATGCATTATAGATCGATTTGATGGTAAGAACTAGTATGTGATATGATCGATTTTACCTTTTTGTCATCATTGCTAAGGAATACAATAATACCATTCCAATTAATGATAACTCACTTATTGTATTACTTGTGCTTGATACATGTGCTAGAAGATATAATTTCAAAATTAGTAAACCATTACCAAAACTATGGTTACCCTGTAGTAGTGAAAGGCACATTAAAAATAATATCACCCCTTCAGTCTATTTTTACAGGTTTTTATGATTATTTCACATTTTTCTATATTTTGCGTAACCAGGACATTGAATTTTCTTCATTTTTCTTCAAACATTTCGTCTAACCAATATTTATTATATCTGTCAATTTCAAGAAAATCGCGCAGCTACGTTTGAAGATAATTCAAATTATTTCGTTTTTCCCATTGAGCTCATTATAAAAATGGAATTTTCAAACTTTATATTTTAAAATTCTACGTGGTGAAAAGTTGCATAATGAGTAGTTAGTTAAAGTTATGGTGTAAAAAATTCAAAACAAAAAGGAATAAAGAAAAAATGCCACGGAGAAGTCTCATTAACATCTTTTTAAGTACCACTGCACCTTAAAAATACGTCCATTCTATTCTACCCATGCGCATTCAGCCTCGGTCTTCCATGCGCGTTCAGCCTCTGTCTTCAGCCTCCAGTCGTCAGACTTGAGTGACATTGACTTTATTTTTGGTTGCCTATATAAATCATTTCATTTCAGGTCAAGAAACCTTTTCTCTTTTTAATATAGGGCTCGAATTCTCTCCAAAGGGAAAGGACCGAAAACTGTAAAGAAACAAAGCAAGATTGAAAGAAAACTACAAGTGTATACCTGTCATAAGAAAAGTAGACCCTATTATATATATCCCCAAACCATGATCTACGTGAAAAGAAATAATTTCTCACACCCCCTTCACCCTCTTCAATCGAGAACCAATATCACAATCCAGTACCAGAACCCCAAGGGACATTTCATTCATACTGAAGTCATTACAATTAAGTATGATCGTTTCTATGGAAACAAAATTTGATTGTCAAAATTTGTAATTTATGTCTATTTTGGGGGGCTAGTTAAGTTATGCTGCAAAAATAGCATTGTTTTAATGTTTAGAAAATTGCATATATACATGTATGTCCTGCAATACCTGCATGCATTAGAATTGGAACGATGATTGAGTCTCAATCAAAAATATTTTAAATTTTTTTTTCTATGACCCGCCCCTTCTAAATAATCCAAAGTGGACGTGGCATTTAACTGAATGATCAAGCCTACTTTATAGTAGATAACTTCAATTGTATAGCCTGTATTATCACAATTATCAAAATTTTTTAGATTACATTAGCCTAATATCTTCCATCCCAAAGAAATGGAAATCAATTTTAAAAAGCGATCCGAAAGCGAAGTGTGAAACCGAATATACTGAAAGCATCGAGCAGTTTTTAATTGGTAACAAAACGGTCCACATCAAAAATTTGAATACAAAAATGATTCAATAGTACATCAATCAACAATGTTTCTTAGAATCAATAAGCGTTAAGCGCTTATGTTGCAAATATAATGTTAACGCTCGAAATATGTGTTCAATGGTATATGACACAACAAAAAAACACGCTTTTTGGGAATTACAGTATAAGATTATTAATAATATTTATGCCTCAAACTTGTACTTAAACTTGTTGGTATACGTACGAATGATAAATGCGATTTTTGCGGCCAAAAAGAGACGATTGTCCACCGTTTTTGGGAGTGCAAGAACATCAAGAGTCTTTTAAAATATTTCGGAGATCAATGGAGAGAAAAGGATATACACTTAAATGAGCAACACGTCATTGTTGGGTATTTCGATAGGAAACATTTTAGAAAGTTTAACTTTTCCCTTTTGATATTAAAATACTATACTATGTACATAGAGCTTATTATTCCAACATGCCACAAGCCTATCTAAACGAAGGTGTTAGACTGGAAAATATTTTTGATGAGTGATTGTATGTGTGTGGTATGCATGATATGAATGAATGTCGTGTGATTGGAATGGGTTTGTGTGTCGAATATCTTTGTATTTCTATTTCCTTTGTAAAAACGGCTCATAGCAAATCACTTGTATCTTGTCTTGTGTAACGAAAATGTATATTGAGAAAACAATAAACAAAAAAAAATTATCACAATTTCAACAGAAGGTATGATTCTGGTATCAGTTAACACTTTCTATGATTTGTTTTTTATCCCCCCTCAATATTTATAACCCCTCTCCCTCCTCCACTACCCCTCCCGCATGACAAAAGTAGGGGACACATTGAAAATGATTAATAACTTTACAACAATGCAGCAAATAACCACCAATTTTTCAGACAGAATAAATGTATATGTCATCAGTAATTTGAATTAATTTGGTAATTCTTGATGGTTCTATAGAAACAGGATTTGATTGTTGTGAATTTGTGTAGATTGGGTGGGGGGGGCTAGTTCATGAAGAATCATATCCTAGTAAATTATGCTGCAAAATACCATTGTTTTAAGGTTTAGGAACTGTCTCCTTTATACATTAAAACTGAAATAATGAGGGTGTCATTCACAAATAAATTTTTTCATGAGATTATAAGATTAAGGGTTCGAGGACATACTTATAGAATCTTAGATATATGCAGTTCAATTGACGGTAGTGGAAAACATTTCAACAAGGCATTCAGAGTTCATAAAGTCATGAATGAGGAATTGGAATCCTTGTTCATTTCAAAATTCCATGAATCTGGAGGGTAATCAGCTTACTTATCGTATGATCTGTAAAATAAAGCCCTCTGATTGGTCAGATCTTGTGCCGTAACAATCTGTATTGCTACTGAGATTGTCCTCATTGATCATCTCCGTAGCAACACAGAAAATATTTTTTACAGAGGGGACAATCTCAGTAGCAATACAGAATATTACTCCTGAGTAAAATGTATTGGCCTAAGACCACACGATAGAAACGTTATAGAATGATTTGAGGTGCAATACAGGATATATTCTGCTCTCGATATTATGTATTGGCACTCGACTTCGTCTCGTTCCAACACAGAATGTTTCGAGCAGAATATATACTGTATTGCATTTTAAATCATCCAATAACTTATACTACTGCTACTTCAACTAAAGCCTTAGTTAATATTGAAAACAATGAATATATAAACGCAAATGCCAAAAGGAAATGGTGACTAAAAGCTTAAATAAAGAAACCCAACAAGAAAAGCAAACTGTAAGTGTAAATCTGTCATAAGAAAAGTAGACCCCATATATCCCAAAACCATGATCTAACGTGGAAAGAAACAATGTCTAACATCCCCCTCCCCCCTCCATTAATCGAGAACCAATATCACAATCCAGGACCAGAACACCAAGGGACATTTCATTCATACTGAAGTCATTACAATACATGTTGAAGAAAAACTCATAACATCAAAAATAGTTGTAGATACTAGTACTCATTAAAGATAGAGTATTCAGTCTCAGATGATATGGGATAGATAAAACCCAGTCTCGAAGCCCATAGGCAATTCAAAGGGTCAACATCCGTTCGCAAAGCCGTCATCATAATCCATAAAACACAACAATTCACAATGGTCATCAGGAGAAAACTATGGCTGGTTTCGATCCCTATTTCTCAACCATTGATGCCATAGCCGGGATCCACCTCAAAAGGTGCAAAGTGAAAAAATTGTGATTTCATTGCCAATTTGTTATACCATTCCTACATCCTTCAGCATCTCAAGTGGTAAAATTTGAAATTTCAAAATTAAAGACTTGTACTTTTCAGCAAAGCCCAGAAAAGATTTCTTAAATTTTTTACAAGTATAACCTTGTCTTAACAGCTTGGTCACTAAATATGGTGTCTTGATTTGAAATCTAGATATTTTGAACAAGCCCTGCTATATCTAATAAGCTGGGATACATAAACCCCATATGCTGGGTTTAGTGGAATCAAATGTGGAATGGTGGTGGGATGATAGTGAAATGGAATTTAGTTATCAAAAAGTACCAAACATGCAAGGATGACATGAAGATCATTCAATAACTTATACTACTGCTACTTCAACTAAACCCTTAGTTAATATTGAAAACAATGAGTTATCACAGTTATCGGAGTTACATATCAGAACATGATTGATATATCACTGTACTTTGAAACACCAGAGAATGGAACATCAGCCAGTTGACGAAATTTGGCAACTTGGTAAAAGGACATGTTGCCACTAACACTTTCACTGTTTTGTAAGTTGTGACACACCCTTCTCCCTGGATAACTGCAATTTGCTTTTTGCTAAGCACCATAGAATCTGTCCTAATGGGCTTTCCATGATTTTATGGCTCTCCATGAGTTTTTATTATAAACTGAATGGAGTTTCTTCAACTTAATTTGGGCGCGTCAAATGATTTAGTATTGATCCTAATACAAGCATTTAACAATAGCAATAGCTCCTAACACTGGCTCACGCCTAACCATCGACAAGGTACAGTGACAAAATATACCGTAGTACACTTTTGATGTACAATGTCACCTTTTAACCGATTTGAAGCAAAGATAATGATGTAGGTTTGATGTAGATTTTAAAAAAATAATCTGAGAAATGCATTAAGGATTTCATGTTTGATTTTTGTGTATTCGTTTAGGAAGACATTTGACTTTTCGTAGTCAATCTACCCATATAATTGGTTGGTTGGAAAATGTTGTGTTTTTACACATTTCCTTTGATCATTTCCTCCCCTGTCGTCTAAGAGTGACGAAGATTTTTATGAGAATATGTTTCTTTAACTAGCACAATTAGTCTGTTGAAGATTTAATAAGTATTAACATTTTGGCTATAATTTAAAAAATCATAAGTGTATGTTGTCAACTCGAATGTACGTTGTCCCATTGAACTAACTAAATTCACAGTTAACCGTAATGCAGACAAAGTATTTTTCATAACACTAACAGACAGGGGGGTCAGGTGCATTTAAAATTGAAACAGAACAATTACAGAATTACTTCAATTTGATAGAACTATTGAAACTTTTCAGATATATCATAAACGGGATTTTAAAAAGTCATATTTAATAAGCTAGTATAGATCAGTAGATCTATCTATCAATGTAACTAATAAAATCGTTAAAGATCACTTGTTACTCATAAAAACCTTAATGAATTTTGAAATGAAATCATTACATTGTTTAATATGACGTACATCTATGGACGTCTATCTTTTTTGTTTATAAAAATTGGCGATGCATCGCTACAATTTGAACAGGGATACGCACAACAGTGGTTAGTGTCTAAGAGAAACATGTGGGAGTCCTTCACTGCGTCATCAGCAGGTACCTCACTATCGACAACATTTCGCCCCTTAACATGTATGCTTCTACTCAGTGGGACAGTAATGGCTGATCTTAACCATCACTCGCTGAAGGACACCACCTGTCTTTCCTCTTCAGCCAAATCCACCTTGAGCTGGACTCTGCTTCCATACCAACTGCTTGGATTGCTGTCTTAAGCTGCGTTGGTGGCAATCCGATTTGAGAAAGGAAGTAGCGAAGAGATGGAGCTGGAAAGCCTCTACAGCCCACTTCTATGGGGTACTGGAGCGTGTGCCAACCTTTGGCCTTGGCTTCGTCGACTAAATCTTGATACTTTGCCTCTTTTAACTGATGGGAGATGTCAAAGCGGTCTTCCCATGGGACAGTTAGCTCTATGATGATTAGTGTCTTGCTGGTGGCAGAGGTCAGTAACATATCAGGGCGGAGATTGGTGACAACTATCTCCTGCGGGAAGATAAGTCTCTGGAACAGATCCACTTTCAGAGTCCAATCATTGGCTTTTGAAAGAATGTTTGATTGGAAGGAAGGCTGTAATGGTTTGTGTTGAACACTTTTTCCTTCCTTGACAAACTTTGTCAGTCTTGGTCTCTCACTGGGATTGTTCGTGT
>CAIIXF020000399.1:0-16000 GCA_903813345.2 Owenia fusiformis | reverse complement strand
CAGAACAAAGGCCAGTTGGGGCATCATTCCCACTACCAGCACAACAAAAGCCCGCAGTGCAGAGTTCACAGTCTGAGACGTCATCATTGCCAGTGCTGTTGAGGTAGTAACCAGCCTGACAGAGTTGAGGAGCAGCTTTACCATTTGGACAGAATTCTACACGAGGACAAATGTCCCCTGAAATAATAAATTATACAAACTTGAGTAATACTGTTGAATTGCATGAAGGTTCTATAAATCATATTGTGCAGCAGGTACTAGCAGATTGCAAGTGTAAAATAATAATAAAAGAAATTGTCAATAATAAAACAACTTCAATAATGATTTACTTATTGAAACATTATCATTAATTTGGGAGAACACTGAAGTGGTGAAAAAGGTTATTTTACAGGTTGTCAAATGGCGTTGTGTCCCCCCCATCCACAGCATAAAGTAGGAGAAGTACACATACATACTATATACCTTTGGAAAGAGCATATAATTGTTGTTAAAGTGTGAAAAGATGAAAATGCATGACAGAAAATAAGACAAATTTTGAACTAATTTTTGAAAGTGAGTATGATCACATTGGGCAGCGGAAAATGGCTGTGACTAGCTGGATATGAGTTATAAAAGCCATGGAGAAGAGCAATGTCTTTCTGAAGAGATCTCAATACTTTTTTGAGGTCCTTGTAAAGGGTGGCTTTGGAATATCTGTTCTCTGTAGCTTCAATAAGGTGTTCTGTTTTATCCATTAATATGGACCTCATATGATCTGCAGTATTTAAGGGAGCTGTTGCTTGTGTATATGTCAATGCCGAAAAAGTCTATGCAGGAATTCGTCAAAATCATTAAAAAGAGCACCATACTAGTATACTTCAGTTGTGAAAAAATATGTAGCAATACCTGACCTTGGTCATCTGCCGTTTATTTTATTAAGCATTTTATCAAGCATTGCTATTTCCAATAACATACAGAATGTATAGGTACTTCTCCTAGATAGGTACTTCTCCTAGTTTATGCTGTGTAAGGGGGAGGGGGGGGGGGCACAATGCCATTTGACAACCCGTATAACTGTCATGCAATTGGTCTCACTAGTTATATTTTTCTGTGACATAAACATTTTTGATTTATTCATACCAGTGGTACCATCATTACTGGGGTTAGGCATAGTAGCTAATGATGTTCAGTAATATCCTCCGAAACACTCACCAGACATTACTCCTAAATAATCAGTAGCACAATGGATCCTTCAGGGCAGTATTCTCTGGTCACGCAGTTGCAGACCTACCAGTATAATAATAAACTGCTTTACATTGGCCAGTTGAAGTTGTCAGGCCTGTTTATTCACAGTACTGTCCACCTGAATGAAAATGGAGTAATATGATCACAGAAACGCAAGACAGAAGAGGAAGAATGAGAAAATATCCAATTGAGATTACAATTTATATGATAACAATATTTGTATCAGTTTCCTCCTCAAAATATCTCTACTGTCAATTTTATTATTTTTTAAACTGCACGTTCATAGTTTTTACAAGATGAGTTTTCCCAGATTCAATAAAATACATAATTTAATAAAAGAAACAGTACCAACCTGGACAATCTAAGCAGTCTTCAACTTTAGTACGATGAGATATGTTGTTGTATTTCCCAGCTGCACATGGGTACTGGTGACATGCCTCAGTGCCATCTGGACAGTAGTGTCCACTGAGACACTCATAGTAAGTGTAGTTGACAGCACCACTAGGGCAGTAGTAACCTACAGTAAAACAAAGCATCTGTTGAATGTTGAAAACCAATAAGGTGGAGTCTTCCAAACCCTAGCCATCCAAAGATAAGCTTGCGCTTCCAAAGACAAGTTGAACCACCGAGCAAATCACCCAAAGACAAGGAACTCCTAGTCACTTAGAGATAAATAACTCATGTAACTGTTGTTTAAAGGAACTGACTGATTGATACCATGTGGAAACTCCCAATCGACTCCAGAATTACACAAATTGCCTGCAGCAAAATCACCTGTAACATGAGCACTCAGAAATAAGTGTTTAAGAGCATTTAAGATTTAATTCTCTTTTAAAATCAGTTTTTTGAAATGACTTAAAACACAAATGCTCAGGCCAAGTTTTAGAGCTGGAATGAATCATGGAGCTTCAATCTCTTCATATCACAGTGACCAGGTAAGATATGGTTCAATGAATTTACCTGAAGGTGTTGGGGGGCAGAGGTAGCACTTCATATCCTGGGTGTAGTTCACATAGTTGTTGGTTTTGCTGGGGATAGGACCTGGGCAAGTTCCCTCAGAGCAGTAATGTCCAACTGGGCAGACAGTCGCTCGGGCACCACTCCATATTGAGCCTATTGGACAATAGTTTCCAGGATCACACCTTGGTTTTAAAAAACCCTCCGTCTCAAAGTTTCCAGGACATGGGAAACATTTTGTATCATTCTTCAGTCCAGTTACATTGCTGTATGTCCCAATTGGGCACTGGATTTGGTTTACTGTGCTTTCAGTGCAGTATTGACCCTCTGGGCAGATGATGAAGTCAGGGGTTGTAATGCTACTGGGGCAGTTATACCCTGCGTCACATTCCCCACTTGGCAGTTGGTTGCCACAGTAATAGCCTAAAACAAAGGCATATTTTTGATATGTTGAAAACTGAAGGACAAGTCATTAACATGCAAATGTCAACTACTGCCATTTGTTACATTTGTTAAAGATTCCAAACATAAACTGCTGACTGCAACCACCAAAAAGTTAGAGACTATAACAATTTGTCACCAGTTCTGTTGGTGACATGAAAATGTATTTTGAAGACTACCAACTCGATTTTCGTTCAAAATACACTTTTCATTCAAAATACGCCTAGATATTTCCTTAATTATTACATGCAGTAAAAAATGTCAAGTAAAACACCTCTGATATACAAATAGAACACTTTTCTTGTGACTCATTTGGCTTAGAGCACAAGTGGAACACTTTATTTAGAGGTTCTTGAGGTGTTCCACTTATGTTTTACCAGTATAACCTACCCTGCATTGAAGATCTTTGAATACATGTATGCGGTCTGGGCAGTCTGATCACAGTAATAGCCATGGGGACACTCTGTACAATTTGCCTCATTCTGGAGCCCTGTTTCATTGCCAAATGTTTCACTGGGACGGGGATACTCATTGGATAAGCGGGTGCCAGCAGGACAGTTATAACCTGAAATAGTAATTATGTGATAAACAGTCCTCCAAATTGACCATTTGAGTCAAAATAAATTTTATGCTTAACAAGACAAAAAGCAATGCTGTGGCTTAGCAAATCCCATCGAACACCTTTTTAAGTGCCACACAAAGTTATGAGCCATCAGTTCTCAAAATGAAGGCATGAATCATCTGTCCATGGACCACACTGACGAGATGTACTTGATGGTGGCTGATTAGGCTCTCTGCATCTTCATTGGCAAATGAGATTGCTGGGACTAAATTGTCAAAAATCTATCTAAATCAATAAAAAGATGGCTAGGATTGAAAGAGATCTGAAATATAAATGAGGGTTTATGTATTACTTCAAGTTGTAAAAAACAGACATCTGTTTTCTTCTTCAGTGATGATGGAAGCAAAATTGACCTGCCATTTATGATTCAATATTCTTGTAATTTCCTTTATTCATAAAGATATTTGGAAATGTACAAGTCAAAAATTATTTTAATGGCAGTTGTGATTTATCTTAGTTTAATTATCAGTATTTAAAAAAATTGAAATGAGAATTAATCTAAAAGGAGAAACAGATCTACAGAAAAAATGTTTCAATTATACAACATTTTGGCCTTAAATCATTCCTTATTACATTTATTCCTTAATAATCCCCAATTTTTATGTGTTACTTTTTCTGTAATGATATCAACATTGATTTTTTGAGAATTTTTACATGTTTGCACTTTGAATCTTAATAACTTCTTCATTTGATATAATTTTTTTATTAAGATATATTTATTTCATTTCAAAATTTTACAATATATATCCTTTCAAACGCCTGCCTGGGCATAATAGAAGGAAATATTAGATAAGACAAATACATATTAATATAAATAAGGCGAAGGAGTTAATACTGATAGAATATCATAAATCATTTGGAACATAATATGTTTGAAGTGATAAGGAACTGATTTGGAGCTCCAATGTACATATTGCTTGCAATTTTGTCAACCCATATACTGTCTTTAGATCTGTTCCTGCCTTTAATGGTAAGCATTATAATATGGATTGAACTGAGAAGATTAGGTTGGACTGGTTTAATGTAAAAGTTGGATTGGGTCAGGGAAGGTTGTACTTGGTAGAGAGGTATAAAGCGTTAGACACAACAAGCTAGGTGAAGTGAGTGTTTTAAACTCAGGAGATTCCAAATTTTTTAGAAATCTAACCCAATCCAGCTTTTACATAAAACCAATCCAACCCAATACACTCAATCAAATCCATATTTTAATGCCCATCCCTTTAAATAAAGTACTCACCTTAGGAGAGATTTTGCTCTTTCTCATTCACTCTAATTCATTCTACTTCATATACGTATGTCTATACTGCTGATGTACCTGAACTTTTACATTCTATTATTAGTAATGAATACATTTAACTGTTAAGCAATCTTAACTGTTAAGCAATCTTACTTAATGTGGCAACCATATCTAAGATCAACATCTACTTTAGCTATACATATATATCTTAAAACAAAATAAAAGCATATCATTCATATCTTCTGTTCATGATTTCTTCTTGTCATAATCGGTTGTTTATTCTGGTTTAGTCTGTTGTAGATCTGTGTTTTTTTAAATAATTGATTTTTCCTCTTATGTTCACTTTTCTGTGTTAAATACTTTTTTTCATTTTTTCAATGGTCATTTATTGTTTTCCTCCCTGCTGTGTATTATCATATTAACTGGTCTGTCCTGATCAAATGATAATACTATTCTGGTGTTCTGCTTTCAAACATATTTGTTTTCTTTTAAATGATTATCTTCTGTTTAATGTTTCATTGTGTTAAACTTATCTTGATATTTTGGGGTTTTGGTTGTTGACATCCTCTTACTCCTTTTTCTAACCTCATTTTTGCATTCCATTATTAGTAACAAATAAAATACATATATGACTAATTGTGGCAACTATATCTAAAAAGATCAACAAATATATCTTACCACAAAATAAATTTATTCAATCAAATTAAGGCCTCTTCTGTTCAATATATCTTGTTTTCTCAGGTATTGTTTTTCATTTTGCCATGGTCTCTTATAGAACTGTTTTCTAGTAGTATCTTTCTGTGGTATGTTTGAAATAGTATATTTTCTGGAGGAGACATTTACATATAAACTTTGTTCGAGTAAAGGTTACTGTAAGGATTTAATATTGTGTACCGTCAGTATTTATTATCTTCAATGTCAATGTTCACCTTGCACATGGTTATCTAATAATTACTTAACATTCCTAATAATCACTTTGACCATTTCATGGTAGCTCAGAGTACAGTAAGAACTACAGAGTACAGTAAGGACTAGAGTACAGTAAGGACTACAGAGTACAGCAAGGACTACAAGGGTATCGTAAAGACTAAACTTGGATTGGGTAAAAGTTACTGTAAGGACTTCACATTGTGTAGCATCAGTATTTTATTATCTTTTTGGAGTCAATGTCTATCTTCCAAATGGTTTATTTACCAATTACTTAACATTCCTAATAATTACTTTGATCATTTCATGATAGCTGTAATAGATAGGTAAAACGCATACATCTACATTGTGTAATGTTCGACTAGCATAAACATGATCGATACATGTTCCAAATTCAGTCGTTGGTACAGCTGGGTCTGACAGTAATCTGTATCTTTGGCGTATCAAGAAATCATGAATAGGGTGCTTCTCTGTATCAATCAAATTTTCATTTAAATCACCAACAATAAGAACTTTTTTATACTTTTTGTGAACATGATGTAAAATGTTCTCCATTTCTAAAATGAATTTGGTATTCACTATTTTCGGTGACTTATATAATGTTATCACTGCGATATCTTTAACAATGGTTAAAGCATTGTCCAACGGTGATATTATGCTAGATGTCTGCAAGTTTCCTAAACTATTCTTCTTATAAATGGCAATTCCACCTTTACGGCTTGCGTCAATTTCTGTTTTTCTATTCACTATATGTGGAGGATCAAATGTTTCAATCTCTAGAATATCATACACATTTTCATGTCTAAGCCATGTTTCTGTGAGACACATAATATCACATGAGGTCAAATCAGTGTTACACTTTACATCTTCTATATGACCTATCAAACCCTGTGTATTATGATAAATAATTGTCAAGTCATGTTCGGTTGCTATTTCTAAGTGAGGTAAATATTGAGATATATCTAACTCTGTCATTTCTTCTAGAGCCTTTGCTGTTTTTTCGTCGCAATATATTTTCTTTGGGTCGTAATCAATTATATAAAGACCTTCAGCTGATGTTACCCTACTGAAAGCAACATATGCTTGACCACCAGTAAATAAGTTTGCACAAGATATGGCAAGTCTTTCGCATGTTTTCCCCTGCAATTTATGTATAGTGCAGCCATATGATAATATCAGTGGTAGTTGACGTCTCATAAATTTGCCATTGACTTCATCATTATATGGTTCAATACATATAGAATCAGGGTGAGATTTAGACTTATTTTTATATCTGCTCTTTATACCTACTTTTGGATTATCAAATTTAACCCATACAGCCTTCGGCATATTGTCTGTATCATTTTCAAATTCAATAGCAGTAACAACACCAAATGCACCATTAGCCAGTCCATCGGCAGTACATATATTTTTTATCAGAAGAACATGTGCACCAACGCAAATTTGTATTTCATGAGAAAGGGTATCATCCCGATGATTTGGTGGTTTGTCAGTTTTTTTCCATTCTTGGCCTTTCAATTTGGTGTAATCAATTGCTTTTACATTATATAGTGTATTATTAGTTGACTTTGCATAAGACAATATTCTCTTCCGATTATACTCATTCACTTGGACATGCTTCGAATATATCCTCATGACATCTTCAGGAATTTGTTTTTTCATTATTTCTCTAATGAATTCATCGTCTTCAGTTGATAATTTTTCTCCTTTTTTAAGAATTCTAATTCTGTTTAAAAATTCGGCATATTTGAGATCATCTTTTTGTCTCATAATTTCAGTCAGCTCTATTTTCTTGAATTTTCCCCAAGGATTATAATCTGGCTCATCAGAGGTCAATAGACTTTTCTGCATAACTGGGGGCAATTGATAGAAATCTCCAAATGCTAATACTGAGGTGTTACCAAAGTCTGGATGGTTGCCAGGTTTAATTTGCTTAAGTCTTCCCCGTACTGTGTTAAAAAGTCTGACACTAACCATAGAAATCTCATCAACTATCAGATTCTCTAGAGATTTTAGTCTCATTTTTAAGGGAGCTATATCTTTTTCTTCAAGTGGCTTATATTTTGTAGGTATAAATCTTGAAGTGATTCTAAATGCCGAATGCAACGTATTACCATTAATTTGGAATGCGCTTGTTCCTGTTGGACTTGTTAATAGTACACTCAAGTCATCTGGGTTCTTTAAAAGATTTCGCAATAAATGTGTGGAAATATAATGGATGCACTTAATCAAATGTGTTTTACCTGTCCCTGCTTTTCCACAGATATGAAGAAATAACGGTTCAACTTTTTTATGCCACGATAACTCTAAGCATCGTTTCCTAATTAAGTAAAACACTTGTTTTTGCTTTGCATTCATGGTTCTCATTAACTTCATGGCTTCCTCTGTAGGTATTGTATCTGTCTGTAATTCTACAAGACAATTTACATTTCCTTTAATTTTTGTTTTAAGGTCAATATCAGGCATATCGTTTTCATCAATTTCATCACAATTGGGTTTAACATATTCAGAAATACACTCCTGTCTTTCCAGTTCTTGCTCTGGTGCTAACTGAGCCCATGCATTCTCATATGTATCATCTTCATTTAATTGTTCTTGCGCAGCATCTAAATCATCGCCAGTAACATCATAAATACATTTATATTTTGACACAATTTCAGACACTTTCAAAAATATTTCTCCATGTTTTATTTTTCCACACTTGAAATAGCCTTCAAATGTTTCATATTGAGCAGGTCGCAATTCTTGATCACTTCTGTGTGGTATGAAGAGTTGGAGCATACTATGATAGTATTCATCAGGATTTGTGTCCTTCGAGAATTTTGGATATCTTATAATAGCTGGTTGACTTTTTGATCTCTTCTGAATATATCCTAAGCCATTTCTCAGTTGTATCTTTTTTGATGTTTCTGTTTGATTTTCAAATACTTCATCATCATAATTATATGTTACAACTCTGTACATTGATGCAAACTCTGCCAAACATAATTCATCAAATTCTAAATTACATGGCCTTGCAAAATATCTTTCAATGATACTTGTTGCCCATATTTTATCTTGTTCATTCTCTTTGTGTCTGCGGATTTGTGAAATTGGTAATGACATCTTTATTGGGTTGTTACCCACTGGCAGAAATACTGTTTGTCTTGAACATTCTTTAAGATGAAGATTGGTGGCTCTGTACACAGCTTCTTGAGCACTAACTTCTCTATGTTGCATATATTTGTATCCGATCATTTTCATGAGTTTTGAGGCAGATGCATTTTTCTCTTTAGCTTCTTGTTCAGCATCTATTAGATTTTGACTCATATCACGTTCTTGTTTTGAAATGTATGATACAATATACACTACACACGAAAATACATCAAGAACATATTGTATATCCATGTTAGCTTCCCATGCTTTCAGAAGGTCTGGATTGTAGTTATTTATCCACATTTCCTGAACATTTCTCCTTAAGAATATGGTTTTCTTTCTTTTACTAGTCAAAACTCTAATAACATTTTCATATTTCTCCATTGTTAATCCTGGATATGCTTTCTCAAAAATTTCAGTTAATGTCATTTTAGCATAATCTTCTGACAGAAAGAACTCCCAAAGAGACTGAATAATATCTTCAGCTACTTTTATTGGTATAATCTCTGTTGGTTCATCAGAAATGTTGTCATCAACAATAAAGGTTCTGTCAGATGGAAGTTTGGGGAAGTGAAATCTACAACTTGCTTTTTTATTTTTCTTACAACTTTTTGAATGGTTTTTGCTGTGTGTTTGAACTTCATTGACTAATCTGTTCAAATCTGGATCAATTGTTTCATCTGGCAGTTCACAAGAGATGTATCTATCAATGAATTCCTCAACATCTGATTCTTTTGATTTGCCATAAATGGGAGCATCTTCAATCCAAATTAAACAGTGTACATGGGGGGATCCTCTCATTTGAAACTCAACACGGTAAAACATATCTTTTATTCTACCAATTGGTTCCGCAGGTGATTTCAACACATCATTCATAAACCTTCTCCATCTGTTATCAAACATTCTTGCAACAGTAACTGGATTATCTCTGATGAATTCACATCGTTCTGTTTTTGTTATATCTTCTGGCAAACGTGGGTCATTATTTTGTTTCAGGATTGTTTCAATAACCTCATTCCATTTCAAATCTGCTGATGAGAATGAACAAAACCATGTTGGTGGTCCAAGTTGCCGTATCATTGCAAATAAATCTTTTTGTACATGTTGCCAGTATGGTGGTGTGCCACGGATTGGTTGCAGATAGTGATGACCAACATTTTTCCGGCAAAGTCTTTCACTTTTATCTTTACTTATGATATCATCGGCTGTTACTACATCACCACTTGTTGACTTTTCTGTTATTTTCCTGAGGCTGATACTAACTTTAGAAATTATATTCTGAAGTTCAGTCAAATATTGGGCATAAAATATATATTGAGTATTTTTAGCAAATCTTAAGTCTGCAGATAACAACCTATTGCCAAAATATTTGGTTGCTGACAATTTTTTTTCTCTCTTTTCAGCATTTGTATTTTTTCCATTTGGAAATAAAGTTGGGAATGAAAGTGCTTCATTGTTCTTTTCTTCGAGAATACGTATTGGCTTGTTGCTTTCTCCTGGTGCTATGCAGTATATCTTGTCAAGATGTGTGTCAATAATGTGTTGAGCAATATCATCAGGTTGCATACAAGTATCAAATACTATATTCTGTATATCACTACGAGTGTCTTTATCCAGGATTTCTGCATTGGTTTCTTGTTGATCTTGATCACAATCTGTCTCAGTAAGTTTTAAGTCACATTTACTTCCATATATTTTTTTATCTTCTTCACTTAAAATTTCAGGAGGTATTGAATTCACAAAATCATCTAATATTTCAATATCTTTGTATTGCTCATTGTTTTGTTTAAGGTACTCAAGTGCTTTTTTTACTTTAGAAATATTCACCAAGTTATATAAGTAATGACCCTTATATTCAAGTTTGCGCTTCAATTTCACTGTGAAAAGTTGTTCATCACTAATTGGTCTTGGTAAGACTTTAATCGTTTCTTCGGCATTACTTGATACAGATATAACAGGACCATTCATACCAGATTGTCCTCCTCTTGGCAATTGTACTATTTTCATAAAAGGTAAACGTAACGAGACTAAATGTTGTTCAAGGACATTCAAATCTTTCAGTTCTGGTGGAATCGATGGTACAGACATATTGTTGCTAAAAGACATCATTGGAATTTTACCTTTTTTAAAGTGAACATGACAGTTCTGACATATCCATGATTTGCTCTTAGGAGAATTGCAAAGTGTACAATTTTGGTTGCATGATATTTCTTTCTTATGTAAATATATTTTTGAAACACTCTTTTGTTCATCCTGACGAGATAATTTTGAATAAGAATTTTCTTTGTAGAGAAGCACTTGATTTTTAAAAAGCAATCTGTGACAAACGACACAAATGTAGTTTAGTCCATCATGTATTGTTTGTTTGAAGTCATGAATTACTTTTTCAATGTTTTCTCGTTGAGTCTTGTTAGTAATGTATTTTTGTTTACCTTGGTTGATCTTATTTTTCTTGAAGGCTTGATCAGTGTTATACTTTTGTTGGCTTTCTTGTCTCACTTTCTGTTGAAAATCTAGATCAGATTTATACTTTTCTTTGCTTTGTTGTTTCACTTTCTGTTGAAAATCTACATCAGATTCATACTTTGCTTTGCTTTGCTGTCTCACTTTCTCTTGAAAATCTAGATCAGATTCATACTTTGCTTTGCTTTGCTGTCTCACTTTCTGTTGAAAATCTGTATCAGATTCGTACTTTACTTTGCTTTGTTGTCTCACTTTCTGTTGAAAATCTATATCAGATTCGTACTTTACTTTGCTTTGTTGTCTCACTTTCTGTTGAAAATCTATATCAGATTCGTACTTTACTTTGCTTTGTTGTCTCACTTTCTGTTGAAAATCTATATCAGATTCGTACTTTACTTTGCTTTGTTGTCTCACTTTCTGTTGAAAATCTATATCAGATTCGTACTTCACTTTGCTTTGTTGTCTCACTTTCTGTTGAAATTGTAGATCAGATTCATACTTTTCTTTGCTTTTTTGTCTCACTTTCTGTTGAAGTTGTAGATCGGATTCATATTTTCTTGTGCCCTGCTTTATCTTTCTCTGCTTGAAAAGTTCATCAGTTCCATATCTTTCCTTGCTTTGTTGCTTACTTTGGTCAACCTTACTGTGTCTGAAGACCTTGTCAGTAGAGTACTTGTGTCTTTCATATATCTTCTGCTTGTATTTCTTCTGATCTGACCTCGACATCTTTCTCAACTTTGCCTTGTCACTTTCTGAGAAAATGTCTTCATTTTTACAATCAGCAGTAATTGGGCTACTACAACAGGTCTCATCTTTGGTACATTTAGTTGAATCATGTCTTGTTTTATCACAATTTCCAGCCATTACCTGACCATATGTTTCCTTTAATTTACATAAACGAACATATGACTGTTTGATTTGCAGACTGGTTGAACTAACAAGATTCTGTTTGCTATCAAATACAGGTTGAGTGTCAGTATCTTCTGTGAAGTTTAATCTCCTTTTGCAAGATTTTCTTTCAATTGACTTTGAAGGATTACAAGATGGTTCCCTACTTGTC
Organism: Owenia fusiformis; assembly: GCA_903813345.2. NCBI lineage: Eukaryota > Metazoa > Annelida > Polychaeta > Sabellida > Oweniidae > Owenia > Owenia fusiformis. The sequence continues at coordinate 3,934 of CAIIXF020000399.1, read as the reverse complement.
TTTTTAACAGTCAAGTTTAGTGCTTCATTTTTGGTAGGATCATTTTTACATTTTATTTTGCTCGATATCGTTTGCCTCTGGATTTTAGCCTCGGGTACTGGGTCTTGTATCTGATTAGCTCTTGCACATTCTTCAAATGTTATACCATCGACAGAAAACCCATGCTTGACATTGGTTCTGTTAATCAAACTATCAGTTAATGACTCTGCAGTGTTCCACAAAAACATTGATATTTTTTCCAATGAATTTGACATATGAACAATTGCATTTCCAAAAACATCAATTCGTCCTTGATCATTCCTACTGTGAGGATCAAATGAGTAATACATGTCTTTGCTCTTCATAACACAAGTTGTTGTATTCAGGAATGTAACAAGGCATGAGTTGTAATCTGTGAGCCCTTTTTCAATAGCTTCATGTAGAGTTAATCCATCTTCGTCTTCTTCAGTATAATTCCAGTACTCTAAGTAGCCCTGTTGTTGTCTTGATTTGTATGTATACTTTTTGTTGTTAAAGCTTAAGATTTTTGGAATATCAAATATTTCCAAATAACCTGTTGGAGTTGGATTTTGAGATATGATACTATTGTATAATATGTTGCCTCGGACTAAAACATCAGTAATGAATTCTGCATTAATTTCATGGTGACTTTCATTTTGAAGCATCAGTAAAAATGACAAAGAGTTAGCATAACATTGTTTTCCTTGACCTATGCCTTCAAACATTAGATGATTTTGAGACATATTTCCTTCTATAACTTGATCAAATATCTGTATTGCTGATGCATTGTTCTTTGCAGGATTTGTATTTGTACTTGCATCTATCACATCTGTTACCACGTCATAATGACATTGGCTAGAATGATCTAGGTACATACATCTGTTAACAAATGTTTTTCCAAATACTGTCCATCTATTCGTGTTTTCAAAAGTAAGTATCTGGGTTTGAAATAAATGGCAAGCTGCGGCAATTTCAATATCAGTTCCCCATACAGATGATCTATTCATATTTTGGGATTTTATATGATTTTCCAATTCTGTTGCGGTTATTCCTCTTGTTTTACAAATGTATTTCTTACAGCTTTGGTCATTTCTATGAGACACTATACTCTGTCTTATAGCAGTGTGGTCATTTTCATCGTTTGTTATACAATATGCAATTGCTCTGAAAAGACAGTTTCCATCACCTCTGATATGTTTTAAGGATTCATATTTTGGCTTCATAAAGGCAATTTCAACATTGTCATATACAGGATCATTGCTTTTTGGCGTATACTTGAGATGATGGATGTTGCATAAATGAACTTTCTCTTGGTTTTGCAAAGGGTTAAAATTCCCAATAGGCTCACTGTAGGTTTCTTTCAAAACAGTTACATCATCAGGACTTTCCTTTGATTTATCCTTAGAATTATCTTTTGGGTTGTAACCTCCAGTTTGGGAAACTTTGTATTTTGTTCCAGTTTGTAAATCTTTCGAAGACACATTTTCATTAAACTGTTTGTCATCATTGTCAGCTTCTAAGATTTCAGTCTTTTTCACTTCATATTTATGGTTCATGGAAGACAGTATTTCATTGTTTTTGCTATGACTATGAATCGTTACTGGTGGAACACGTAAACATCCTTCAGCAAAAATATCTTGCATTTGTTCTACAATTTCTACAAAGTATGGATTTTCACTGTCTGGCACATTTTTAGTTTCTGGTTTGTTTCTAGTTGTATCAGATTTGTAACTAAGATATTTGGATCTTTTCAATTCTTTCCTGTTTGAACAGTGTTCAATATTCAGCTTGAACAGTGTTTCAGTGTTATCAATGTTTAAGATTTTGAGATCATTATTTTCAATTGGTGGTACTCTTACAGTGTTGTCAGACAAAAACTGTTCTAGATCATGGTGTGGCAATACATGTTTCTCTGGTTGTGAAGCTCTGAAAGTACTATCTGGGACATGCTTTTGTTGTTTTGAAGTTGAGTTGCTTTTCAATCGTCCAAGTTTACGCCTCGATAATTTCTGTGTTTTTATAAGAATAGGCTGTAATGTTTCATTGTTTTTTAAATGTCGTTCCATTTTCTTTCTTCTTGCTTTCATTTTGATAACTTCAGATCTTTCTTGTCTCCTTATTTTGTTACTTAAGTACTTTTCTGATTTCAACAGAGATCTAAGAATATCATTGTTATCAGTAAGAAGTGCGTTCACATCATGGATAATTTTGAGAGATTTTCCAAGAGTATCAATGCAGTTTGCTATTAAAATATCTTTTGGTTGTGTGACAGTTCCAACCTCTGCTGACACATTGGCAAATTTGGTAAGTTTTCTGAGTTTTTTCTTCTCAGATTTCTTTATGGTATTCTGTATTAACAGTGTGGCCAACTCAGATATTAATGAATCTTCCATATCTTCTGCTAACACCTTGTGATGGTTTGTATTGTTCTCAGTAATATTAGAAGTTGTACGCGATATTGTATCAATGTTTTTATACATATATTCAGTTGAACATGAGAATGCGACTTCCGAAAGTATGGTCTTATTGAAGCACAATGGTACTGGTATTTCTTGCTTTCCATATGGTATTTTAGGTAAATTAGGCATTTCAGTTTGTATTTCAGTTTGTACTTCAGCTTGTACTTTAGGCACAGTAAGCACTTCAGTTTGTATTTCAGGTACAGTAAGCATTTCAGTTTCTATTTCTGGTACAGTAAGTGCTACAGTTTCTATTTCAGGATCGGTAAGCCCTTCAGTTTCTATTTCAGGTACAGTAAGCTCTACAGTTTCTATTCTAGGTACAGTAAGCACTTCAGTTTCTATTCTAGGTACAGTAAGCACTTCAGTTATTCTGGGTACAGTAAGCACTACTACAGGTTGGGAATGCATTTGGTCTCCCTCCAGCCGCGATGCAAATGCATCACCCCCACCGCGACCTTCGCAGGAATCATACCCACCAACCGTTCGCTTCTTCCTCCTTCGATCAGGTGTGGCCTGTAAAAAAAATTAATACTTACTGTACTCTTAGTATTTTTTTGTATGCCATTATATTTTGCGCTTTTTAAGAGCATTATAAATTTGTAAAATAAAGAAGCCATGAAATTCTAATGATCTAAATTCACAAAAAATACATTCTCCAATGACAGGGCTTCAAAATCCAGAATATATTCTTTCTTTTTACCCCCTGCGATAAGCAGTTAGCATTTCCCCTATTAAGAACTCGCAATCTGATTGGTTGTTGCAACACTGCAACAGAAATCACTCAGAGTTTGCAGTATTTTACTGCTTGGCAATAAAGGTATTTTTGAAAGCATGAGCCTGGTCTGAGGCAAAACCAACAAATTTTTGTGAGGGCACTAGTATTGCCGATATTAATGTTCAATAAGATAAGATAAACATGCAAATTTACATAAAAAACATGCGACGTTTTGAAATGTCTCAAATCACCAAATATGATTTAAAAAGGACGATTCTCGGTTTGGAGAACAGTCTCCTGGGCTTATAGTTTTTTTCATGAAAAATATAGAAATATTACCCAAATTAAACTATGAATTTTCAAAAGAGGACATTTAAATCTACAAGATGTAAAAATAACAAATTGGTCTGAAGCAGGGATAACGCTCAATTAGACCGATTCAATAAAATACAAGTCTCGATTTTGGGGAAAGAAGTTCATCAGTGTACTGGGCTAATATATTTTTGCGAAAAATCTAGAAATATTACCCAAATTAAATTATGACTATTCAAAAGAGGACATTCAAATCTATATTATGTAAAAAAATCAAATTTGTCCGAAGCAGGGATAATGCTCATTTAGATTGATGAACTTCGTTCTCCAAACCGAGAATCGTCCTTTGAAAAAAGTGAAAGTTACAGAAAACTAATAGAAACTGAAAATTTTCAATAACACGAAAAAGCAAAATTTAAAACCACGGAATATTGCAAAAAGTATA
>CAIIXF020000398.1:0-16096 GCA_903813345.2 Owenia fusiformis | reverse complement strand
GTCTCCGGACGAGACACATTAGGATGACACCCTCCTCGGATGAGCGTTACGAAATAAAATTTTTCTTTCTAAAATTGAACTTAATGGTATAAAATGATGTTATAGTTCAGTTGAACAGAGTGTGATGTCTGGTGTCATCTCGGGATGAAACGTCTCCGGACGAGACACATTTAGGATGACACCCTCCTCGGATGAGCGTTACGAAATAAATTTTTCTTTCTAAAATGAAATAATGGTATAAAATGATGTTATAGTCAAGTTGAACAGAGTGGTGATGTCTGGTGTCATCTCGGGATGACACGTCTCCGGACGAGACACATTTAGGATGACACCCTCCTCGGATGAGCGTTACGAAATAAATTTTCTTTCTAAAATTGAAATTAAGGTATAAAATGATGTTATAGTTCAAGTTGAACAGAGTGGTGATGTCTGGTGTCATCTCGGGATGACACGTCTCCGGACGAGACACATTAGGATGACACCCTCCTCGGATGAGCGTTACGAAATAAATTTTTCTTTCTAAAATTGAAATTAATGGTATAAAATGATGTGTATAGTTCAAGTTGAACAGAGTGGTGATGTCTGGTGTCATCTCGGGATGACACGTCTCCGGACGAGACACATTTAGGATGACACCCTCTGGATGAGCGTTACGAAATAAATTTCTTTCTAAAATTGAAATTAATGGTATAAAAATGATGTTATAGTTCAAGTTGAACAGAGTGGTGATGTCTGGTGTCATCTCGGGATGACACGTCTCCGGACGAGACACATTAGGATGACACCCTCTCGGATGAGCGTACGAAATAAATTTTTCTTTCTAAAATTGAAATTAATGGTATAAAATGATGTTATAGTTCAAGTTGAACAGAGTGGTGATGTCTGGGTCATCTCGGGATGACACGTCTCCGGACGAGACACATTTAGGATGACACCCTCCTCGGATGAGCGTTACGAAATAAATTTTCTTTCTAAAATGAAATTAATGGTATAAAATGATGTTATAGTTCAAGTTGAACAGAGTGGTGATGTCTGGTGTCATCTCGGGATGACACGTCTCCGGACGAGACACATTAGGATGACACCCTCCTCGGATGAGCGTTACGAAATAAATTTTTCTTTCTAAAATTGAAATTAATGGTATAAAATGATGTTATAGTTCAAGTTGAACAGAGTGGTGATGTCTGGTGTCATCTCGGGATGACACGTCTCCGGACGAGACACATTTAGGATGACACCCTCCTCGGATGAGCGTTACGAAAAATAATTTTTCTTTCTAAAATTGAAATTAATGGTATAAAATGATGTATAGTTCAAGTTGAACAGAGTGGTGATGTCTGGTGTCATCTCGGGATGACACGTCTCCGGACGAGACACATTTAGGATGACACCCTCCTCGGATGAGCGTTACGAAATAAATTTTCTTTCTAAAATTGAAATTAATGGTATAAAATGATGTTATAGTTCAAGTTGAACAGAGTGGTGATGTCTGGTGTCATCTCGGGATGACACGTCTCCGGACGAGACACATTTAGGATGACACCCTCCTCGGATGAGCGTTACGAAATAAATTTTTCTTTCTAAAATTGAAATTAATGGTATAAAATGATGTTATAGTTCAAGTTGAACAGAGTGGTGATGTCTGGTGTCATCTCGGGATGACACGTCTCCGGACGAGACACATTTAGGATGACACCCTCCCGGATGAGCGTTACGAAATAAATTTTTCTTTCTAAAATTGAAATTAATGGTATAAAATGATGTTATAGTTCAAGTTGAACAGAGTGGTGATGTCTGGTGTCATCTCGGGATGACACGTCTCCGGACGAGACACATTAGGATGACACCCTCCTCGGATGAGCGTTACGAAATAAATTTTTCTTTCTAAAATTGAAATTAATGGTATAAATGATGTTATAGTTCAAGTTGAACAGAGTGGTGATGTCTGGTGTCATCTCGGGATGACACGTCTCCGGACGAGACACATTTAGGATGACACCCTCCTCGGATGAGCGTTACGAAATAAATTTTTCTTTCTAAAATTGAAATTAATGGTATAAAATGATGTTATAGTTCAAGTTGAACAGAGTGGTGATGTCTGGTGTCATCTCGGATGACACGTCTCCGGACGAGACACATTTAGGATGACACCTCCTCGGATGAGCGTTACGAAATAAATTTTCTTTCTAAAATTGAAATAATGGTATAAAATGATGTTATAGTTCAAGTTGAACAGAGTGGTGATGTCTGGTGTCATCTCGGGATGACACGTCTCCGGACGAGACACATTTAGGATGACACCCTCTCGGATGAGCGTTACGAAATAAATTTTTCTTTCTAAAATTGAAATTAATGGTATAAAATGATGTTATAGTTCAAGTTGAACAGAGTGGTGATGTCTGGTGTCATCTCGGGATGACACGTCTCCGGACGAGACACATTTAGGATGACACCCTCCTCGGATGAGCGTTACGAAATAAATTTTTCTTTCTAAAATTGAAATTAATGGTATAAAATGATGTTATAGTTCAAGTTGAACAGAGTGGTGATGTCTGGTGTCATCTCGGGATGACACGTCTCCGGACGAGACACATTTAGGATGACACCCTCCTCGGATGAGCGTTACGAAATAAATTTTCTTTCTAAAATTGAAATTAATGGTATAAAATGATGTTATAGTTCAAGTTGAACAGAGTGGTGATGTCTGGTGTCATCTCGGGATGACACGTCTCCGGACGAGACACATTTAGGATGACACCCTCCTCGGATGAGCGTTACGAAATAAATTTTTCTTTCTAAAATTGAAATTAATGGTATAAAATGATGTTATAGTTCAAGTTGAACAGAGTGGTGATGTCTGGTGTCATCTCGGGATGACACGTCTCCGGACGAGACACATTTAGGATGACACCCTCCTCGGATGAGCGTTACGAAATAAATTTTTCTTTCTAAAATTGAAATTAATGGTATAAAATGATGTTATAGTTCAAGTTGAACAGAGTGGTGATGTCTGGTGTCATCTCGGGATGACACGTCTCCGGACGAGACACATTTAGGATGACACCCTCCTCGGATGAGCGTTACGAAATAAATTTTTCTTTCTAAAATTGAAATTAATGGTATAAAATGATGTTATAGTTCAAGTTGAACAGAGTGGTGATGTCTGGTGTCATCTCGGGATGACACGTCTCCGGACGAGACACATTTAGGATGACACCCTCCTCGGATGAGCGTTACGAAATAAATTTTTCTTTCTAAAATTGAAATTAATGGTATAAAATGATGTTATAGTTCAAGTTGAACAGAGTGGTGATGTCTGGTGTCATCTCGGGATGACACGTCTCCGGACGAGACACATTTAGGATGACACCCTCCTCGGATGAGCGTTACGAAATAAATTTTTCTTTCTAAAATTGAAATTAATGGTATAAATGATGTTATAGTTCAAGTTGAACAGAGTGTGATGTCTGGTGTCATCTCGGGATGACACGTCTCCGGACGAGACACATTTAGGATGACACCCTCCTCGGATGAGCGTTACGAAATAAATTTTTCTTTCTAAAATTGAAATTAATGGTATAAAATGATGTTATAGTTCAAGTTGAACAGAGTGGTGATGTCTGGTGTCATCTCGGGATGACACGTCTCCGGACGAGACACATTTAGGATGACACCCCCTCGGATGAGCGTTACGAAATAAATTTTTCTTTCTAAAATTGAAATTAATGGTATAAAATGATGTTATAGTTCAAGTTGAACAGAGTGGTGATGTCTGGTGTCATCTCGGGATGACACGTCTCCGGACGAGACACATTTAGGATGACACCCTCCTCGGATGAGCGTTACGAAATAAATTTTTCTTTCTAAAATTGAAATTAATGGTATAAAATGATGTTATAGTTCAAGTTGAACAGAGTGGTGATGTCTGGTGTCATCTCGGGATGACACGTCTCCGGACGAGACACATTTAGGATGACACCCTCCTCGGATGAGCGTTACGAAATAAATTTTTCTTTCTAAAATTGAAATTAATGGTATAAAATGATGTTATAGTTCAAGTTGAACAGAGTGGTGATGTCTGGTGTCATCTCGGGATGACACGTCTCGGACGAGACACATTTAGGATGACACCCTCCTCGGATGAGCGTTACGAAATAAATTTTTCTTTCTAAAATTGAAATTAATGGTATAAAATGATGTTATAGTTCAAGTTGAACAGAGTGGTGATGTCTGGTGTCATCTCGGGATGACACGTCTCCGGACGAGACACATTTAGGATGACACCCTCCTCGGATGAGCGTTACGAAATAAATTTTTCTTTCTAAAATTGAAATTAATGGTATAAAATGATGTTATAGTTCAAGTTGAACAGAGTGGTGATGTCTGGTGTCATCTCGGGATGACACGTCTCCGGACGAGACACATTTAGGATGACACCCTCCTCGGATGAGCGTTACGAAATAAATTTTTCTTTCTAAAATTGAAATTAATGGTATAAAATGATGTTATAGTTCAAGTTGAACAGAGTGGTGATGTCTGGTGTCATCTCGGGATGACACGTCTCCGGACGAGACACATTTAGGATGACACCCTCCTCGGATGAGCGTTACGAAATAAATTTTTCTTTCTAAAATTGAAATTAATGGTATAAAATGATGTTATAGTTCAAGTTGAACAGAGTGGTGATGTCTGGTGTCATCTCGGGATGACACGTCTCCGGACGAGACACATTAGGATGACACCCTCCTCGGATGAGCGTTACGAAATAAATTTTTCTTTCTAAAATTGAAATTAATGGTATAAAATGATGTTATAGTTCAAGTTGAACAGAGTGGTGATGTCTGGTGTCATCTCGGGATGACACGTCTCCGGACGAGACACATTTAGGATGACACCCTCCTCGGATGAGCGTTACGAAATAATTTTTCTTTCTAAAATTGAAATTAATGGTATAAAATGATGTTATAGTTCAAGTTGAACAGAGTGGTGATGTCTGGTGTCATCTCGGGATGACACGTCTCCGGACGAGACACATTTAGGATGACACCCTCCTCGGATGAGCGTTACGAAATAAATTTTCTTTCTAAAATTGAAATTAATGGTATAAAATGATGTTATAGTTCAAGTTGAACAGAGTGGTGATGTCTGGTGTCATCTCGGGATGACACGTCTCCGGACGAGACACATTTAGGATGACACCCTCCTCGGATGAGCGTTACGAAATAATTTTTCTTTCTAAAATTGAAATTAATGGTATAAAATGATGTTATAGTTCAAGTTGAACAGAGTGGTGATGTCTGGTGTCATCTCGGGATGACACGTCTCCGGACGAGAGACATTTAGGATGACACCCCTCCTCGGATGAGCGTTACGAAATAAATTTTTCTTTCTAAAATTGAAATTAATGGTATAAAATGATGTTATAGTTCAAGTTGAACAGAGTGGTGATGTCTGGTGTCATCTCGGGATGACACGTCTCCGGACGAGACACATTTAGGATGACACCCTCCTCGGATGAGCGTTACGAAATAAATTTTTCTTTCTAAAATTGAAATTAATGGTATAAAATGATGTTATAGTTCAAGTTGAACAGAGTGGTGATGTCTGGTGTCATCTCGGGATGACACGTCTCCGGACGAGACACATTTAGGATGACACCCTCCTCGGATGAGCGTTACGAAATAAATTTTCTTTCTAAAATTGAAATTAATGGTATAAAATGATGTTATAGTTCAAGTTGAACAGAGTGTGTGATGTCTGGTGTCATCTCGGGATGACACGTCTCCGGACGAGACACATTTAGGATGACACCCTCCTCGGATGAGCGTTACGAAATAAATTTTTCTTTCTAAAATTGAAATTAATGGTATAAAATGATGTTATAGTTCAAGTTGAACAGAGTGGTGATGTCTGGTGTCATCTCGGGATGACACGTCTCCGGACGAGACACATTTAGGATGACACCCTCCTCGGATGAGCGTTACGAAATAAATTTTTCTTTCTAAAATTGAAATTAATGGTATAAAATGATGTTATAGTTCAAGTTGAACAGAGTGGTGATGTCTGGTGTCATCTCGGGATGACACGTCTCCGGACGAGACACATTTAGGATGACACCCTCCTCGGATGAGCGTTACGAAATAAATTTTTCTTTCTAAAATTGAAATTAATGGTATAAAATGATGTTATAGTTCAAGTTGAACAGAGTGGTGATGTCTGGTGTCATCTCGGGATGACACGTCTCCGGACGAGACACATTTAGGATGACACCCTCCTCGGATGAGCGTTACGAAATAAATTTTTCTTTCTAAAATTGAAATTAATGGTATAAAATGATGTTATAGTTCAAGTTGAACAGAGTGGTGATGTCTGGTGTCATCTCGGGATGACACGTCTCCGGACGAGACACATTTAGGATGACACCCTCCTCGGATGAGCGTTACGAAATAAATTTTTCTTTCTAAAATTGAAATTAATGGTATAAAATGATGTTATAGTTCAAGTTGAACAGAGTGGTGATGTCTGGTGTCATCTCGGGATGACACGTCTCGGACGAGACACATTTAGGATGACACCCTCCTCGGATGAGCGTTACGAAATAATTTTTCTTTCTAAAATTGAAATTAATGGTATAAAATGATGTTATAGTTCAAGTTGAACAGAGTGGTGATGTCTGGTGTCATCTCGGGATGACACGTCTCCGGACGAGACACATTAGGATGACACCCTCCTCGGATGAGCGTTACGAAATAAATTTTTCTTTCTAAAATTGAAATTAATGGTATAAAATGATGTTATAGTTCAAGTTGAACAGAGTGGTGATGTCTGGTGTCATCTCGGGATGACACGTCTCCGGACGAGACACATTTAGGATGACACCCTCCGGATGAGCGTTACGAAATAAATTTTTCTTTCTAAAATTGAAATAATGGTATAAAATGATGTTATAGTTCAAGTTGAACAGAGTGGTGATGTCTGGTGTCATCTCGGGATGACACGTCTCCGGACGAGACACATTTAGGATGACACCCTCCTCGGATGAGCGTTACGAAATAAATTTCTTTCTAAAATTGAAATTAATGGTATAAAATGATGTTATAGTTCAAGTTGAACAGAGTGGTGATGTCTGGTGTCATCTCGGGATGACACGTCTCCGGACGAGACACATTTAGGATGACACCCTCCTCGGATGAGCGTTACGAAATAAATTTTTCTTTCTAAAATTGAAATTAATGGTATAAAATGATGTTATAGTTCAAGTTGAACAGAGTGGTGATGTCTGGTGTCATCTCGGGATGACACGTCTCCGGACGAGACACATTTAGGATGACACCCTCCTCGGATGAGCGTTACGAAATAATTTTTCTTTCTAAAATTGAAATTATGGTATAAAATGATGTTATAGTTCAAGTTGAACAGAGTGGTGATGTCTGGTGTCATCTCGGGATGACACGTCTCCGGACGAGACACATTTAGGATGACACCCTCCTCGGATGAGCGTTACGAAATAAATTTTTCTTTCTAAAATTGAAATTAATGGTATAAATGATGTTATAGTTCAAGTTGAACAGAGTGGTGATGTCTGGTGTCATCTCGGGATGACACGTCTCCGGACGAGACACATTTAGGATGACACCCTCCTCGGATGAGCGTTACGAAATAATTTTTCTTTCTAAAATTGAAATTAATGGTATAAAATGATGTTATAGTTCAAGTTGAACAGAGTGGTGATGTCTGGTGTCATCTCGGGATGACACGTCTCCGGACGAGACACATTTAGGATGACACCCTCCTCGGATGAGCGTTACGAAATAAATTTTTCTTTCTAAAATTGAAATTAATGGTATAAAATGATGTTATAGTTCAAGTTGAACAGAGTGGTGATGTCTGGTGTCATCTCGGGATGACACGTCTCCGGACGAGACACATTTAGGATGACACCCTCCTCGGATGAGCGTTACGAAATAAATTTTTCTTTCTAAAATTGAAATTAATGGTATAAAATGATGTTATAGTTCAAGTTGAACAGAGTGGTGATGTCTGGTGTCATCTCGGGATGACACGTCTCCGGACGAGACACATTTAGGATGACACCCTCCTCGGATGAGCGTTACGAAATAAATTTTTCTTTCTAAAATTGAAATTAATGGTATAAAATGATGTTATAGTTCAAGTTGAACAGAGTGGTGATGTCTGGTGTCATCTCGGGATGACACGTCTCCGGACGAGACACATTTAGGATGACACCCTCCTCGGATGAGCGTTACGAAATAAATTTTTCTTTCTAAAATTGAAATTAATGGTATAAAATGATGTTATAGTTCAAGTTGAACAGAGTGGTGATGTCTGGTGTCATCTCGGGATGACACGTCTCCGGACGAGACACATTTAGGATGACACCCTCCTCGGATGAGCGTTACGAAATAAATTTTTCTTTCTAAAATTGAAATTAATGGTATAAAATGATGTTATAGTTCAAGTTGAACAGAGTGGTGATGTCTGGTGTCATCTCGGGATGACACGTCTCCGGACGAGACACATTTAGGATGACACCCTCCTCGGATGAGCGTTACGAAATAAATTTTCTTTCTAAAATTGAAATTAATGGTATAAAATGATGTTATAGTTCAAGTTGAACAGAGTGGTGATGTCTGGTGTCATCTCGGGATGACACGTCTCCGGACGAGACACATTTAGGATGACACCCTCCTCGGATGAGCGTTACGAAATAAATTTTTCTTTCTAAAATTGAAATTAATGGTATAAAATGATGTTATAGTTCAAGTTGAACAGAGTGGTGATGTCTGGTGTCATCTCGGGATGACACGTCTCCGGACGAGACACATTTAGGATGACACCCTCCTCGGATGAGCGTTACGAAATAAATTTTTCTTTCTAAAATTGAAATTAATGGTATAAAATGATGTTATAGTTCAAGTTGAACAGAGTGGTGATGTCTGGTGTCATCTCGGGATGACACGTCTCCGGACGAGACACATTTAGGATGACACCCTCCTCGGATGAGCGTTACGAAATAAATTTTTCTTTCTAAAATTGAAATTAATGGTATAAAATGATGTTATAGTTCAAGTTGAACAGAGTGGTGATGTCTGGTGTCATCTCGGGATGACACGTCTCGGACGAGACACATTTAGGATGACACCCTCCTCGGATGAGCGTTACGAAATAAATTTTTCTTTCTAAAATTGAAATTAATGGTATAAAATGATGTTATAGTTCAAGTTGAACAGAGTGGTGATGTCTGGTGTCATCTCGGGATGACACGTCTCCGGACGAGACACATTTAGGATGACACCCTCCTCGGATGAGCGTTACGAAATAAATTTTTCTTTCTAAAATTGAAATTAATGGTATAAAATGATGTTATAGTTCAAGTTGAACAGAGTGGTGATGTCTGGTGTCATCTCGGGATGACACGTCTCCGGACGAGACACATTTAGGATGACACCCTCCTCGGATGAGCGTTACGAAATAAATTTTTCTTTCTAAAATTGAAATTAATGGTATAAAATGATGTTATAGTTCAAGTTGAACAGAGTGGTGATGTCTGGTGTCATCTCGGGATGACACGTCTCCGGACGAGACACATTTAGGATGACACCCTCCTCGGATGAGCGTTACGAAATAAATTTTTCTTTCTAAAATTGAAATTAATGGTATAAAATGATGTTATAGTTCAAGTTGAACAGAGTGGTGATGTCTGGTGTCATCTCGGGATGACACGTCTCCGGACGAGACACATTTAGGATGACACCCTCCTCGGATGAGCGTTACGAAATAAATTTTTCTTTCTAAAATTGAAATTAATGGTATAAAATGATGTTATAGTTCAAGTTGAACAGAGTGGTGATGTCTGGTGTCATCTCGGGATGACACGTCTCCGGACGAGACACATTTAGGATGACACCCTCCTCGGATGAGCGTTACGAAATAAATTTTTCTTTCTAAAATTGAAATTAATGGTATAAAATGATGTTATAGTTCAAGTTGAACAGAGTGGTGATGTCTGGTGTCATCTCGGGATGACACGTCTCCGGACGAGACACATTTAGGATGACACCCTCCTCGGATGAGCGTTACGAAATAAATTTTTCTTTCTAAAATTGAAATTAATGGTATAAAATGATGTTATAGTTCAAGTTGAACAGAGTGGTGATGTCTGGTGTCATCTCGGGATGACACGTCTCCGGACGAGACACATTTAGGATGACACCCTCCTCGGATGAGCGTTACGAAATAAATTTTTCTTTCTAAAATTGAAATTAATGGTATAAAATGATGTTATAGTTCAAGTTGAACAGAGTGGTGATGTCTGGTGTCATCTCGGGATGACACGTCTCCGGACGAGACACATTTAGGATGACACCCTCCTCGGATGAGCGTTACGAAATAAATTTTTCTTTCTAAAATTGAAATTAATGGTATAAAATGATGTTATAGTTCAAGTTGAACAGAGTGGTGATGTCTGGTGTCATCTCGGGATGACACGTCTCCGGACGAGACACATTTAGGATGACACCCTCCTCGGATGAGCGTTACGAAATAAATTTTTCTTTCTAAAATTGAAATTAATGGTATAAATGATGTTATAGTTCAAGTTGAACAGAGTGGTGATGTCTGGTGTCATCTCGGGATGACACGTCTCCGGACGAGACACATTTAGGATGACACCCTCCTCGGATGAGCGTTACGAAATAAATTTTTCTTTCTAAAATTGAAATTAATGGTATAAAATGATGTTATAGTTCAAGTTGAACAGAGTGGTGATGTCTGGTGTCATCTCGGGATGACACGTCTCCGGACGAGACACATTTAGGATGACACCCTCCTCGGATGAGCGTTACGAAATAAATTTTTCTTTCTAAAATTGAAATTAATGGTATAAAATGATGTTATAGTTCAAGTTGAACAGAGTGGTGATGTCTGGTGTCATCTCGGGATGACACGTCTCCGGACGAGACACATTTAGGATGACACCCTCCTCGGATGAGCGTTACGAAATAAATTTTTCTTTCTAAAATTGAAATTAATGGTATAAAATGATGTTATAGTTCAAGTTGAACAGAGTGGTGATGTCTGGTGTCATCTCGGGATGACACGTCTCCGGACGAGACACATTTAGGATGACACCCTCCTCGGATGAGCGTTACGAAATAAATTTTTCTTTCTAAAATTGAAATTAATGGTATAAATGATGTTATAGTTCAAGTTGAACAGAGTGGTGATGTCTGGTGTCATCTCGGGATGACACGTCTCCGGACGAGACACATTTAGGATGACACCCTCCTCGGATGAGCGTTACGAAATAAATTTTTCTTTCTAAAATTGAAATTAATGGTATAAAATGATGTTATAGTTCAAGTTGAACAGAGTGGTGATGTCTGGTGTCATCTCGGGATGACACGTCTCCGGACGAGACACATTTAGGATGACACCCTCCTCGGATGAGCGTTACGAAATAAATTTTTCTTTCTAAAATTGAAATTAATGGTATAAAATGATGTTATAGTTCAAGTTGAACAGAGTGGTGATGTCTGGTGTCATCTCGGGATGACACGTCTCCGGACGAGACACATTTAGGATGACACCCTCCTCGGATGAGCGTTACGAAATAAATTTTTCTTTCTAAAATTGAAATTAATGGTATAAAATGATGTTATAGTTCAAGTTGAACAGAGTGGTGATGTCTGGTGTCATCTCGGGATGACACGTCTCCGGACGAGACACATTTAGGATGACACCCTCCTCGGATGAGCGTTACGAAATAAATTTTTCTTTCTAAAATTGAAATTAATGGTATAAAATGATGTTATAGTTCAAGTTGAACAGAGTGGTGATGTCTGGTGTCATCTCGGGATGACACGTCTCCGGACGAGACACATTTAGGATGACACCCTCCTCGGATGAGCGTTACGAAATAAATTTTTCTTTCTAAAATTGAAATTAATGGTATAAAATGATGTTATAGTTCAAGTTGAACAGAGTGGTGATGTCTGGTGTCATCTCGGGATGACACGTCTCCGGACGAGACACATTTAGGATGACACCCTCCTCGGATGAGCGTTACGAAATAAATTTTTCTTTCTAAAATTGAAATTAATGGTATAAAATGATGTTATAGTTCAAGTTGAACAGAGTGGTGATGTCTGGTGTCATCTCGGGATGACACGTCTCCGGACGAGACACATTTAGGATGACACCCTCCTCGGATGAGCGTTACGAAATAAATTTTTCTTTCTAAAATTGAAATTAATGGTATAAAATGATGTTATAGTTCAAGTTGAACAGAGTGGTGATGTCTGGTGTCATCTCGGGATGACACGTCTCCGGACGAGACACATTTAGGATGACACCCTCCTCGGATGAGCGTTACGAAATAAATTTTTCTTTCTAAAATTGAAATTAATGGTATAAAATGATGTTATAGTTCAAGTTGAACAGAGTGGTGATGTCTGGTGTCATCTCGGGATGACACGTCTCCGGACGAGACACATTTAGGATGACACCCTCCTCGGATGAGCGTTACGAAATAAATTTTTCTTTCTAAAATTGAAATTAATGGTATAAAATGATGTTATAGTTCAAGTTGAACAGAGTGGTGATGTCTGGTGTCATCTCGGGATGACACGTCTCCGGACGAGACACATTTAGGATGACACCCTCCTCGGATGAGCGTTACGAAATAAATTTTTCTTTCTAAAATTGAAATTAATGGTATAAAATGATGTTATAGTTCAAGTTGAACAGAGTGGTGATGTCTGGTGTCATCTCGGGATGACACGTCTCCGGACGAGACACATTTAGGATGACACCCTCCTCGGATGAGCGTTACGAAATAAATTTTTCTTTCTAAAATTGAAATTAATGGTATAAAATGATGTTATAGTTCAAGTTGAACAGAGTGGTGATGTCTGGTGTCATCTCGGGATGACACGTCTCCGGACGAGACACATTTAGGATGACACCCTCCTCGGATGAGCGTTACGAAATAAATTTTTCTTTCTAAAATTGAAATTAATGGTATAAAATGATGTTATAGTTCAAGTTGAACAGAGTGGTGATGTCTGGTGTCATCTCGGGATGACACGTCTCCGGACGAGACACATTTAGGATGACACCCTCCTCGGATGAGCGTTACGAAATAAATTTTTCTTTCTAAAATTGAAATTAATGGTATAAAATGATGTTATAGTTCAAGTTGAACAGAGTGGTGATGTCTGGTGTCATCTCGGGATGACACGTCTCCGGACGAGACACATTTAGGATGACACCCTCCTCGGATGAGCGTTACGAAATAAATTTTTCTTTCTAAAATTGAAATTAATGGTATAAAATGATGTTATAGTTCAAGTTGAACAGAGTGGTGATGTCTGGTGTCATCTCGGGATGACACGTCTCCGGACGAGACACATTTAGGATGACACCCTCCTCGGATGAGCGTTACGAAATAAATTTTTCTTTCTAAAATTGAAATTAATGGTATAAAATGATGTTATAGTTCAAGTTGAACAGAGTGGTGATGTCTGGTGTCATCTCGGGATGACACGTCTCCGGACGAGACACATTTAGGATGACACCCTCCTCGGATGAGCGTTACGAAATAAATTTTTCTTTCTAAAATTGAAATTAATGGTATAAAATGATGTTATAGTTCAAGTTGAACAGAGTGGTGATGTCTGGTGTCATCTCGGGATGACACGTCTCCGGACGAGACACATTTAGGATGACACCCTCCTCGGATGAGCGTTACGAAATAAATTTTTCTTTCTAAAATTGAAATTAATGGTATAAAATGATGTTATAGTTCAAGTTGAACAGAGTGGTGATGTCTGGTGTCATCTCGGGATGACACGTCTCCGGACGAGACACATTTAGGATGACACCCTCCTCGGATGAGCGTTACGAAATAAATTTTTCTTTCTAAAATTGAAATTAATGGTATAAAATGATGTTATAGTTCAAGTTGAACAGAGTGGTGATGTCTGGTGTCATCTCGGGATGACACGTCTCCGGACGAGACACATTTAGGATGACACCCTCCTCGGATGAGCGTTACGAAATAAATTTTTCTTTCTAAAATTGAAATTAATGGTATAAAATGATGTTATAGTTCAAGTTGAACAGAGTGGTGATGTCTGGTGTCATCTCGGGATGACACGTCTCCGGACGAGACACATTTAGGATGACACCCTCCTCGGATGAGCGTTACGAAATAAATTTTTCTTTCTAAAATTGAAATTAATGGTATAAAATGATGTTATAGTTCAAGTTGAACAGAGTGGTGATGTCTGGTGTCATCTCGGGATGACACGTCTCCGGACGAGACACATTTAGGATGACACCCTCCTCGGATGAGCGTTACGAAATAAATTTTTCTTTCTAAAATTGAAATTAATGGTATAAAATGATGTTATAGTTCAAGTTGAACAGAGTGGTGATGTCTGGTGTCATCTCGGGATGACACGTCTCCGGACGAGACACATTTAGGATGACACCCTCCTCGGATGAGCGTTACGAAATAAATTTTTCTTTCTAAAATTGAAATTAATGGTATAAAATGATGTTATAGTTCAAGTTGAACAGAGTGGTGATGTCTGGTGTCATCTCGGGATGACACGTCTCCGGACGAGACACATTTAGGATGACACCCTCCTCGGATGAGCGTTACGAAATAAATTTTTCTTTCTAAAATTGAAATTAATGGTATAAAATGATGTTATAGTTCAAGTTGAACAGAGTGGTGATGTCTGGTGTCATCTCGGGATGACACGTCTCCGGACGAGACACATTTAGGATGACACCCTCCTCGGATGAGCGTTACGAAATAAATTTTTCTTTCTAAAATTGAAATTAATGGTATAAAATGATGTTATAGTTCAAGTTGAACAGAGTGGTGATGTCTGGTGTCATCTCGGGATGACACGTCTCCGGACGAGACACATTTAGGATGACACCCTCCTCGGATGAGCGTTACGAAATAAATTTTTCTTTCTAAAATTGAAATTAATGGTATAAAATGATGTTATAGTTCAAGTTGAACAGAGTGGTGATGTCTGGTGTCATCTCGGGATGACACGTCTCCGGACGAGACACATTTAGGATGACACCCTCCTCGGATGAGCGTTACGAAATAAATTTTTCTTTCTAAAATTGAAATTAATGGTATAAAATGATGTTATAGTTCAAGTTGAACAGAGTGGTGATGTCTGGTGTCATCTCGGGATGACACGTCTCCGGACGAGACACATTTAGGATGACACCCTCCTCGGATGAGCGTTACGAAAATGGAAATTTTTCTTGTCTAAATTGAAAGTAATGGGATACAAATGATGTTATAGTTCAAGTTTGAACAGAGTGGTGATGTCTGGTGTCATCTCGGGATGACCACGCTCCGGACGAGACACATTTAGGATGACACCCTCCTCGGATGAGCGTTACGAAATAAATTTTTTCTGTTCTAAAATTGAAATTAATGGTATAAAATGATGTTATAGTTCAAGTTGAACAGAGTGGTGAGTCTGGTGTCATCTCGGGAGGACACGCTCCGGACGAGACACATTTAGGATGACACCCTCCTCGGATGAGCGTTAACGAAATAAATTTTTCTTCTAAAATTGAAATTAATTGTATAAAATGATGTTATAGTTCAAGTTGAACAGAGTGGTGATGTCTGGTGTCATCTCGGGATGACACTCTCCGGACGAGACACATTTAGGATGACACCCTCCTCGGATGAGCGTTACGAAATAAATTTTCTTTCTAAAATTGAAATTAATGGTATAAAATGATGTTATAGTTCAAGTTGAACAGAGTGGTGATGTCTGGTGTCATCTCGGGATGACACGTCTCCGGACGAGACACATTTAGGATGACACCCTCCTCGGATGAGCGTTACGAAATAAATTTTTCTTTCTAAAATTGAAATTAATGGTATAAAATGATGTTATAGTTCAAGTTGAACAGAGTGGTGATGTCTGGTGTCATCTCGGGATGACACGTCTCCGGACGAGACACATTTAGGATGACACCCTCCTCGGATGAGCGTTACGAAATAAATTTTTCTTTCTAAAATTGA
>CAIIXF020000397.1:0-16797 GCA_903813345.2 Owenia fusiformis | reverse complement strand
TTTTTTCCCATTGACTTAACATGGGCACCAAATTTAGCGATTTTTGAGCTTTCAAAACGCCATAACTTCTGAACCGGAAGTCTGATTCAAATTTAGTTTTCAGATTCGGAATCCTGAGAAAATTTCCTATAAGATTAATATCCTCGACATTTGATTCGGAGAAATTTTTTTTGGACCTCGTTTTCGGACACTGATATCTCGAAATCGGTTTGAGATATCAAAAAAATAAATCGAACCTAGGTTTCCTACTTTTTTATAAGGAACACAATGAAAAAAACCCGGATCGAAAATATTGAAGGATGACCGAGATAATGGGAAAAAGTGACAAAGTACTGGATTTGACCTAGTTCCTGACCTTTGACCTAGATAAAAATTTGACCCAATTTCCGAGGAACTAGATACTGGACCTAAATTGACTGTATGATTGTCTTAACTGAAGATCTTACGGTTATTGAGAAAACTTGCTTAGAATAAGAATAGTAAGAAGAACTAGACTGGAAATTGAACGAAGTTCAATTTCAGACTCCAGATCTAGACTTTTTTAAGCCCAGTCATCTAAAATAAGCCGAGTCATCCAGAATAAGCTGAGTCATCCAGAATAAGATGGATGGATAAAATAAGAAGGTAGGATAGGATAGAATGGGAAGGAACGATAGGATAGAATAAGAAAGAAGGATAGGATAGAACAGAATAGGAAGAAAGGATATGATAGGAGAGGATAGGAAGGAAAAGATACGAAGGAAGGATAGATAGGAAGGATAGGATAGGATCAGATAGGAAGGATGGATGAATTTTTCAATATTTTCTTCTCTACTCTTGACTTTCTATCAGGATACCATCAGATCGATTTTCCGAAATTTCAAAATGCCATAACTTCCGAACCGGAAGTCGGATCTAAATTTGATTTAAAGATTAGGATTCCTGACAAAATTCTACCCCTAATTCATAACTCATACGTTAAATTTGGCGAATTTTTATTTTGACCTACTTTTTGGACACGCCATAACTTCTGAACCGGAAGGCGGATCGAAATTTGGTTTGCAGATTCGGATTTCTGAGAAAATTCTACCTTTAATTCATAACTCAAACGTTAAATTTGGAGATTTTTTTATTTTGACCTACTTTTCGGACACTATATCTCAAAAGTGGGTCAAAATACTTTCTGACGGCAAAAGGCTAACGCTATTAGCACACTCTTGGCTACATGAATACACAATTTCGAAGAATATAATTAAAGTGTAGTGTCAGAATCGCAAAAATAAGAAAAAACTTTGAATTTGACCTAGATTTTGACCTAGGCATTTTGGTGTCCAAATTTTGAAGCTATGTGGCTTTTGAGGTCCCCTTCTTTTAAAGGCTTTGATTATATGAAGCTGAACTCAGTCTATATTTCGTATTTTTCACTTTAAAAAAATCTTTTTTCCCATTGACTTAACATGGGCACCAAATTTAGCGATTTTTGAGCTTTCAAAACGCCATAACTTCCGAACCGGAAGTCTGATTCGAATTTGGTTTTCAGATTCGGAATCCTGAGAAAATTTCCTATAAGACTAATATCCTCGACATTTGATTCGGAGAACTTTTTTTTGGACCTCGTTTTCGGACACTGATATCTCGAAATCGGTTTGAGATATCAAAAAACTAAATCGACCCTAGCTTTCCTACTTTTTTATAAGGAACACAATGAAAAAAACCCGGATCATAAATATTGAAGGACGACCGAGAAAATCGAAAAAAGTGACAAAGTACTGGATTTGACCTAGTTCTTGACCTTTGACCTAGATAAAAATTTGACCCAATTTCCCACCAACTAGATACTGAACCTAAATAAACTGTATTATGATCTTTACTGGATACCTTATAGTTATTGAAAAAACTCTTAAAGAAAAATAATAATAATAACTAGACTTTGGAAATTGAACGAAGTTCAATTTCAGACTCCAGATCTAGACTTTTTTTTAGCCGAGTCATCCAGAATAAGCCGAGTCATCCTAAATAAGCTGAGTCATCCAGAAAAAGATGGATGGATGGATGGATGAAAAAGGAAGGAAGGATACGCTAGAATAGGAAGGGACGATAGGATAGAATAGGAAAGAATGATAGAATAGAATAGGAAGAAGGAATAGAATAGGAAGGATAGGAAGGAGAGGATACGAAGGAAATGTAGATAAGAAGGATACGATAGGATCACAAAGGAAGGATGGATGCATTTTTCAATATTTTCTTCTCTACTCTTGACTTTCTATCAGGATACCATCAGATCGATTTTTCTGGAAATTTCAAAACGACATGACTTTCGAACCGGAAGTCGGATCAAAATTTGGTTTGCAGACTCGGATTCCTTAGAAAATTCTACCCTTAATTCATAACTCATATGTTAAATTTTGAGAACTTTTTATTTTGACCTACTTTTCGGACACCATATCTCAAAAGTGGGTCGAAATACAGTCTGACGGCAAAGGCTAACACTATAAGCACACTCTTTCCTACCTGTATACAACATTTTGAAGCAAATCATTTAAATATAGTGTCGGAATCGCAAAAATAAGGAAAAACTATGAATTTGACCTAGATTTTGACCTAGGGATTTTGGTGTCCAAATTTTGAAGTTAGGTAGCCTTCGAGGTCCCCTTCTTTCATAGGTTTTCATTATTTTAAGCTATACTTAGTCTATATCTCGTATTTAACACTTCAAATAAATCTTTTTTCCCATTGACATAACATGGGGCACCAAATTTAGCGATTTTTGAGCTTTCAAAATGGCATAACTTCCGAACCGGAAGTCGGATCGAAATTTGATTTACAGATTCAGATTCCTGAGAAAATTCTATGCTTAATTCATAACTCAAACGTTAAATTTGGAGAATTTTTTATTTTGACCTACTTTTCGGACACCATATCTCAAAAGTGGGTCAAAATACTTTCTGACGGCAAAAGGCTAACACTATTAGCACACTCTTGGCTACATGTATACAAAATTTCGAAGAATATAATTAATCTGTAGTGTCAGAATTGCAAAAATAAGGAAAAACTTTGAATTTGACCTAGATTTTGACCTAGGCATGTTGGTGTCCAAATTTTTATGAAAAGAAGGTTTTGAGGTCCCTTTCTTTTATGGTCTTCCATTATGTTTAGCTGTGCTTAGTCTATATCTCGTATTTTACACTTCAAAAAAATATTTTTTCCCATTGAATTAACATGGGGCACCAAATTTAGCGATTTTTGAATTTTTAAAACGCCATAACTTCTGAACCGGAAGTCAGATCGAAATTTGATTTTCAGATTCGGAATCCTGAGAAAATTTCCTATAAGACTGATATCCTGGACATTGGATTCGGAGAACTTTTTTTTGGACCTCGTTTTCGGACACTGATATCTCGAAATCGGTTTGAGATACCAAAAAACTAAATCGACCCTAGATTTTCTACTTTTTTATCAGGAACACAATGAAAAAAACCCAGGTCAAAAATATTGAAGGACGACAGAGAAAATCGAAAAAAGTGACAAAGTACTGGATTTGACCTAGTTCTTGACCTTTGACCTAGATAAAAATTTGACCCAATTTCCCACCAACTAGATACTGAACCTAAATGAACTGTATAATGGTTTTTACTGGATACCTTATAGTTATTGAAAAAACTCTTAAAGAAAAATAATAATAACTAGATTGGAGAAATTGAACAAGTTCAATTCAAGACTCCAGATCTAGATTGTTTATCTCAAAACCATTTTGAGATCTGATATTAATGAAAGGGTTGAGATTGTTACAATTTGGTGGCAGCGATGGGATTTTTCTGAGATTTCAAAAGCCCATAACTTGTAAACCGGAAGTCGGATCTCAATTTTGTTTTCAGATTCCGAATCCTGAGAAAATTTACTATAAAAAGCTTAATTTGAACTTTGATATTAATGAGAAATAAAAAAAATATTGGTCCGATTGACATGACATGGGGATATCATCAAATCATTTTTTCAAAATTTCAAAATGTCCTAACTCCTGAACCGGGAGTCGGATCACAATTTCGTTTTCAGATTCAGAATCTTGAGACAATTTCCTATTAAATTAGTACCAATTCTAATGGATTTGGATCATTTGAAAAATTCAACTTTTTTTTAAAGTCAAATTTCTCAAAATTCTTAAAAGTTACAATAAAAAGAATTAGTTCACTTAAAAGCGCTCCTTTTAAACTACACGATGAAAAAAAATTGAGAAAAAATAATTAACCATAACAAAGATAATTGACAATTTGTAGATTTGACCTAGATTTTGACCTTTGACCTAGAAAAAAATTTGACCTCATTTCCCAGAAACTAGGTCACATACCCTAACTGACCATGTAAACAGATTTACCCTAAGTCTTCTAGTTATTGAGATATCTTGCTAAGAAAAATAATAATAATAATAACTAGACTTTGGAAATTGAACGAAGTTCAATTTCAGACTCCAGATCTAGACTTTTTTTAAGCCCAGTCAACTAAAATAAGCCGAGTCATCCAGAATAAGCTGAGTCATCCAGAATAAGATGGATGGATAAAATAGGAAGGTAGGATAGGATAGAATGGGAAGGAACGATAGGATAGAATAAGAAAGAAGGATAGGATAGAACAGAATAGGAAGAAAGGATATGATAGGAGATGATAGGAAGGAAAGGACGAAAGAAGGATAAATAGGAAGGATAGGATAGATCAGAAAGGAAGGATGGATGAATTTTTCAATATTTTCTTCTCTACTCTTGACTTTCTATCAGGATACCATCAGATCGATTTTCCGATATTTCAAAACGCCATTTGATCTAAATTTGATTTAAAGATTCGGATTCCTGACAAAATTCTACCCCTAATTCATAACTCATACGTTAAATTTGGCGAATTTTTATTTTGACCTACTTTTTGGACACGCCATAACTTCGGAACCGGAAGTCGGATCGAAATTTGGTTTGCAGATTCGGATTTCTGAGAAAATTTTATCCCTATTCATAACTCAAACGTTAAATTTGGAGAACTTTTTATTTTGACCTACTTTTCGGACACCATATCTCAAAAGTGGGTCAAAATACTTTCTGACGGCAAAAGGCTAACACTATTAACACATTCTTGGCTACATGTATACAAAATTTCGAAAGAACATCCTAATACTCGTGATATGATTTTAATCCACTTATGGATATTGATAACTGTACTCTCTCGCTACGCTCACTTGTGCAGATATCATACCCATTCGTGGATGAAAATCATATCACTCATAAATCATAGGATATCCTCTATTTATGTCGTTTATGAATTATATCGGATATGACTGGATATGATTCAGTATGATTTAATATGATTAATATATTAATTTACTATGATTGAGATGACTGATATGATTTTAGGGCTATATGATTTAATATGATTGAATATGTTTAAATGATAAGGTTTAGTTAATATTATATTCAAACTCTATTACTTTTAGATTACATATCTGTTTTAAATGGGCTTTGTTCAGTTAGCCTTGTACTTTATTGCAAAAGTGCCACGGCCACAAATAATAGCATACTTTCAATTGAGTTTTATAAAAATGATCAACATGTACCCAGTGCCACCTCATTTTAATTTGGTATATAGCTATTAGAGTAACGGAAAATGCAGAAAAAAAGTTTCTGCCCATTGTTGCATGATTTTTGTATTTGGCAACCAGACTAGTGGATTTTATCTACTAACGAGTAACAACTTGACCTTGACCTTCAGTAGTTTGCTGACACTCTTAAGTTCGGCTTCTTTGTTGGAACACTGTGGATTATAGCAGCTTTCCCAAGTGTAATACAGCAACACACCCGTGCACAACTGTAGCTTATTGTAAGGTGAGTAGCTTGAATACATACTTTTGTTCGAATCAATACAGACTGATGTAGAAATTTGCGATAAAATATGAAAATTCATAGATTCTAAAAAACAAAATGGCTGCTCAGCTCAAGAGTCAATGCTTTTGAAGAAGGCACTTATTTTAACAACAAAACACCCATTGGCATCCAATTTATAGTTTCTCAGATTCAGATTCACGATGCAAACTGAATATTTTTGTGAATTTTTTGTACCACAAGGACTGTAACATTCAAGAGATGTGAATAAATAGGTTTCTTTTAGGAAGACATGAAGATCAAGAGACATGAAGGTAGATCTATAGATTTCAGAAAAAATAATTGATATTTAAAAATATACACATCTTTATCATGATTATTCACATTTGGAACGGAAGTAGGAAGTTCAATAAATAGAGTTAAACTTTAAATATTGGCGACTACAGTCTGTTACACTGCTTCAAAGGCAAGCAGTTGAACCTGAAAATTAAGAAATCTATAGACCATTGTGCCATAATATATAGAAAAATATATTCATATTGCACACGAATGACATTTGTATATTTCAGATTATTCAGTGTTTAGTGCAATAAGCCTGTGCCCTCTTGTAATTTGAGGTCTGTCCACCATGTTATTTTTTTGAGAATTAACATGGTAGAGAAGCATCAAAATATAAGAGGTTAAAGAGTTTATGAGCCAATTTACAAGCAATCCAACATATACAAATGTCATTCGTGTGCAATATGAATATATTTTTCTATATATTATTGCACAATATTATTTAGATTTCTTATATTTCAGGTTTAACTGCTTGCCTTTGAAGCAGTGTAACAGACTGTAGTATGTATTTCTCAGGAAGTTAAAATTAATCGAAAAAATATTTCCATTTTGTCGAAATCTCGTAGCAGTTCCTTCAGAGCAATCATGCACAGACGTCAAGTAAGTTTCTGGCGAAAGCCGGAGCATAGATTATTTAGAAGACTGGAAATAAGAATGACCTACCTTTTTATTTCCCGAATCTCGCCTGAAATTAGCTCATCTTGGTGACTGTAACCTGTATATCTGTATTAATAGAGTCTTTTTGTATCGCATCTGCCTCAGTTTTAAAGTATTATTGGTATATTTAATATGATTTCACTGTTTTTGTGGACTGGTACGATCAGCCAAGCAAATGGCAGCTGACCTGTTCAAAGTACTTTTAGTACTAATTTTCGCAAATGACAATAATTTTGGAAACAATATTATACTAAGTAGATTACTAAGCATCTAAGGTAAGTAAAACTAGATAAACAACTGAGTCAATAGTGATAAATACCTGCCAACACGAATTGGCAGAATTGAAATAGACTGCCATCTTGCTTCCAGTCCTCTTAAATAATCTATGCTCCGGCTTTCGCCAGAAACGTACTTGACGTCCGTGCAATCATGCCTCATTTCAATCATTGCATACCTTACTGCCAATTTTAAATTCCAGGGACCTATGTTAGATATTAGATCTATTATAAAAGACACATCGTCACCAGCGAGTAAGGGTCAATGCTTTTGTTATAAATCAGGCATTAATGGTCTACACAACTTGTAATAGATATGTATAGACCCAAGAACACCGGAATGGCCTGATCATGGTAAAGTCAGATACCGTTGTCACTAGTGACGGACATAACCGTTCCAACTCTTCAATTACTTGGTCCATATTTCATGGGACTTTATCATCGCTAATATAGAAGATACAAGTAGAAATAATCTTGATTTATCTCATTAAATATTCAAAGTTCAGTCAGAGCGATGTCATATTTGAAAAATACATCTTAAAGTGCATCTAGAAATGTGGTTTCGAAAATTGTTCATCAACTTCAAAAATTCAATTTTCTTTGAAATTGTGACTTCTAGGGTTGTTTCCTCATAGACCCCATGTTACAAAATCACAAAAAGTGAAATATCTTTTCTTGTATTGGACATTTTCTTTTACTGGACATCTTTTAATTTTATTTAACTATTACATACATAAGGGTTATATGAAAATTGAACTTCTAAAACAGATATAATTTAAGTTAAAGGGAACTTTCTACTATACTATTTATAAATGGTAACTACCTACTCGCATCCCGTTATTCTGTGCATGTATTAAGCTTTTGTGATGATGTATCATATGAAATCCCAATTTCGATCAAATTGGGTCTTGAATCGCCACAATATAGCGTCTTTGATATCGTCAATGACGCTTTTTAAAGTTAGTTTCCAATCATTTCAAAAATAATCCAATCGGAGGGGGGGGGGGGGGTGAATGGAGGGGGGAGTAAAGCATCTATAAGACATGTTACTAATGACTTTATTCATGTAACTCCAAATTCCCCATTTTTCATTCTCCAGCGTTGTAATATATAAGTTTGTCTTTTCAAATACATGAGTTCCTTTGAATTTGTTCCATCTTAATGACATCTCCGTTTAATTTTAATTTTCTTTTGATTATTTTTTGTATTATGCATGAAGACTAACTTCATAAAGTGAGCAATTCCATAAGTTTTGGAGTAATAACATATACCTATTTATTACAGGCCTTGTAGACTATTGTTGCCTGATATAGCAAAAACATTGACTTTTGCACGTTGGTGATGATGCGCTTTTTAATAGATATCTAAGGAGCGTATCAGTACAAAAAATCCTAGAAGACCTAACATATTTTACCATGTACTCAATTTATTTAGCAAGTCAGTTGTAAACTTTCTCTTGAACAAATAAATCTCCAATTTACTTGCAGAAATTGGCTATTCCCCCTCAGTTCATTTTGTCCAGTCAGTGGGTGTGGTGTTATCTTATGAAAAATTTACAAAATTGCCTTTCTTAATTTTTTAGCTTTCCTGAGTAGATTCTGAGAAATTTGTTTCTTGACTTGAGGAGCAGACTTCGTGTTTGGGCTCAGTCAGCAGTGAAGATCTCAGATATCAAGGTATGTTTCCTTAATTTTGATGTTATCGAACCTTGCACATGTTCAGAAATTTTGTATTTCTATGCATGTATGTATGCATGTCAATTTTCTCTATGTTCATGTAACCAATAACATAGGACTTAGAACATGTATAATTAATGTAAAGTCAAAGTTTGGCTAACGACTATGTATAAGCAAAAAAACTCAGAATGAGCAATCAAATGGGTGATAATTGAGTACTTATACTAAAGTGTTATAAAAGTGACATATTCAGAAATGCCATGCTTTCCAATATATTTTTATCATTGTTTTTTTCTCCTGATACCACACTTTTCACAAAATAATGAAAAAATGAATGAAAGAAATTATCAATTTAGAGTTATATTTTGATAGAGAAGTAGGATGTCTTTTGAGCATACATGTATTTCTGTGCAAGTCAATGCTGTGAAATTTACTGTGTTTTTAAAGTAATCTTTCTTATTTTTTTAAAAAATAACCTTAACACAAATTATAATGATCTATCGTCAAATTCAAAAATATAACTTCATGGGGAAAGATTTGTCCACCGTGAGGGAGTTTACTATAAAAACAGAAAATAACTTCCAAAATTAATTTATCAGATATCTCTTTCCCAAATTAACACATTCTCTCCTTTAAAATGTAGACCTAGTTGTAAATGTACTATGTGGAATTTTAGTCACACATAATCACCATATACAGACCGCTATACGAAAACAAGTTGTGCAGATATTATGTGCGCAAGGTGTGGATATTAACGGTCATTTTTGAATTTGAATTTGTGATATTTCATAAAGTAAGTCAGTTTGGTAGTTGTTATAGTCACCCATTTGTGGAAGATACCAAATAAAAGGGAAACAACGTACTAAGCATTCATCCTTTCTCCATAACAAAGAATTAGAAATTGCTGCCCATGACAAGCCAAAAATTAATATACATACATATTTTTATCTTAAACACTCACAAATGATGAATTCTACCAATTATTTGAATTTTTGTGGATTGAACTGCAATAATAAATGCAATTGAATAATAAATAGAAAAATGTTCTAATTTTTATTGGCCCACCCTGTATTCGCCTCACGCTTTGCTTTTATGCCCAATGCTTGAACCAAGGTTATCTTTTGTAATTTCTTTGTGAGAGTGGTAAACAATGGCTTGATGTGAGGCTTCCTTGGTTTGTTTAGAATATGTGTATTTTAGTGGAATATGATACAGACAGAGACTAAATGTTTGTTTAGGATTTATTTGAGAGTGTGGTATGCAAGGGCTTAAGACAAGACTACCTTTTTTAGAATGTGTGTACTTATAGCAAGACTATCTTGTATAATTGTAAGTGAAGTACACAAGGGCTTGATGCGAGACTAGTTTGTTTAAAATATATTTGAGAGTGAAGCATAGAAGGGCTTGATGCAAGACTAGTTTGTTTAGAATATATTTGAGAGTGAAGCACAAAAGGGCTTCATGCAAGACCATCTTGTATAATGTGTTTGTAAGTGAAGTACTCAAGAGCTTAAGGGGAGAATAGCTTGTTTTTTTTAGTTTAGAATACAGGGATTGAAGCAAGACTTCTTTATTCAGAATATATATGAGCTTCGAGTACACAAGGGCTTGATGCAAGACTATCAAGTACAATGTGCTTTCGAGTGAGGCAAAATATGAGTTTCAAGGCCTGGGATTGACCAATCAATGGATTCTTAAATATCTCAGACATATTGGTTTCTAAAATCACTGGTTTCTGAGTGTGAATTTTTGCCTTTGATATGCTTGAGTATGGATTATGTGGGTCAGGGTGAATTATACAAAATGATGCTGTGGGCCCATAATTACATAAAACTGAAGGGACAGAGCAACTTTCTCACAGTCAGGAACCATTGAATTAAGGTAGGAAAAGGAGGGTGAGCAGTGTTTAAACAAGGTGCATGATTAACAAACCTCGTATATTATTTGCTATCTAAGATAAATATTATCTCCCAAAAGAACTGTGTTATGTTATCAAAAGACGGAGTTATTTGAGATATAAAATGCAAAAATTTGTAAATTCTCCCAAATAATACATCTACCTATGATTTTTCTGAGGGGACAGTTAGGCTCCAATTTGACAAACTTCGATTATACATCAATTGTACATATTCCTAGTCCTATGTTACATACACTGGTTTCCCTAGGATCGGAAAATGGTGACGTGTATTATTTCAAATCATCTTGAAACTTACTAAAAGATTCAAGGAAGATCAATGATTTATGTTTGTTATTTATAAGTTATGTTTACGTCAAAATAACATGTGAACAAAATTTCTGAACATGCAGATGTGCCAGGTTCTTAATAATATAGATATTAGCACAAATAGGTATAATTTTGCTATTATCAAAATTATTGCTAAAAGCATTATCAAAAATATTGCTATGATATTGATTAATTTGCTAATAGCAATACATTTTATTTCATTGCTATTATTGCCAATAGCGATAAATTGATCAAATGTATCGCTGATTGCTAAAAGTGGGTTTCTGCACATAAATGGGACTGCATATGGGAGCTGTCAACATGCAGTTATCTTCAAAAGGCAAGATGAACAGCCAGAAAAGTATGCTTGAATTTTAACAATCAGATGTCTGATTATTTTAGAAGTATTCAAGTGCACATCAATTTTGAGTGTTATACATTTGATTATGGCCCTTTATATGATTTACAAATATAATTCAGATTGTGTGTTATATAATATGATTGTAGTTGCTATGGCAAACTAATTAAGTCTAAAACAGGACAGGGTAATATTTGTAGTTTTGTGGAGTATATTTCCAATATAAGAACTTCATTGCAAGGTTGCTATATATCCTAGCTTCTATGTCAATACCCTACTATAATAGTAACATCAAAGTTGATATAAGATTCATGACACATGGAGTTTAATTGTAAGTTTCTCAGATTTTCAATTTTCAAAAATGCAAACCCAGTTTGAATTTAACCAAGTATTAAAACAGTAAGAAATGTTGTTGATAATGTGAAATTTTGTATACTGTACTCCGGGTCCCAGTAATTTTCGTGCGCTACTATATTTCGCGCAAAATATAAAAGTCGCGAAATTCCTACAGTTCTAATTCGCGAAATCTGATAGTTGTGAAATTCCAAGGAAATCCCCGAGGATTTCGATGTTGACAATATTTTCTTCCAGTGCTGGGCGATAATAGGTAAAAACGTGACATTTCGAGGTTTCAAAAGAGAAATTAGAAAAAAGATTGTTCGATTTTGTATTATTGTATTGTTTGAAAAATATAAACCTCTGATCAATGTGAATAGTTCATGATAGTTGTAAAATAATATTTTTCAAAAGAAAGTTTATTCAATTTATTATATTTGATGAGCCAAATTGTAATTTTTCTGAAAAGATATACTGTACTCAAACTAATATTCGAGCTATTATATTTTGCATTTTTGGCATTTTAAAATTTCATAGCTATTATATTTTGCTAATTTTCAGCTTTTTGGAATTTCGCGGCTATTAAATTTTGCGGTTTGTCATACAAAATCACTCATTCAACTTTTATATCAGCCATTGTTGTTCTTTTGCCCGATGATTTTGGCTTTTTATTAAGCCATTTCGTTAGAATGTTCATTTTAATACAGTAATTACGATATTCTTATTTCTCTTTTTCAAAACTTGAAATGTCACGTTTTTACCTATTATCGCCCAGCACTGGACGAAAATATTGTCAACATCGAAATCCCCAGTAATTTCCTTGAAATTTTGCGACTATCAAATTTTGTGAATTAGAACTGTAAGAATTTCGCAGCTATGATATTTTGCGAATTTTCCAAAACTTGTGATAAGCATGAAATATAGTAGCGAAAACTTCCAGATTTTAAGTACAGTACCTTTTTTCCTTGAGTAATAGAGAAATGATACTTAGGTCTCAAATAGTGCTGTAAAAAGCATAATAAAAGTATTTAAGTGTGATTTGAAAAAAATGATTGAAAATGTTTGTTAGGCAATAAAATATTGTAAAGTGCATTATGTAGGATGACACTCTAGCCCAAAATAATTCGTTATTTTATGCCACCAACAAAAGTTATGAACGATATTGTAAACTGGAAGATTATGTCGCCAACAAAAATGGTGACATATTGTATCCTCCCTTTGTGAGTGTTTAAAATGGCATGTCATTTCACTTCCAAAGCATGACATAATTTGAGTCTGAATGGTCTATCTTGTTTCAGCAATGGTATCTACAACTTTTTTTATGTAATGAGTTTTATCTGTCACTTTTTAAATCTTTTTGTCCAACATGTATTGTTATCGTTTCGGTATAAATGAAATGTCTCTAGCGGTTATGGTCTTGGATTGTTATAATGAGACTTGAATGATGGGGAGGGGTGTTAGGCATTCTTTCTTTTCATGTTGCACATTGAATTCATTAAGGATAAGTGGGAAAATTATGAACTAAGTTAAACATTGTTTTTCTCTTAAACCAATTATTGAAAACAATCTGTATAAATAAATATCCTTTATGTTATGGTCACTATCTAATGTAAAAATTATCTATATTTATTTTGTATATTGATTGTTTCATTTATAAAAGATTTGCTTTTAGCGCAAAAGTCTTTTTGGTTCTTTCTACCAATTTTTAGAATGAAAAACATCTATTTGAACCTTGTTGGAACAAATAACATATTCACAATGTCCTTGTATCGACTGTCAATATTTAGAGTTATACAAGGAAATGTTTGGTTCATTTAAAAAAATATTTTAAAAATAAATTAAGACCCCTAGAATAGAATAGATAAACTTAATGTGTGCCTTTAATTTTATTTTCACATAAATATTTGAAATAAGTATGAAAACCCTAAAAAATGATTAATTTAAATGGTAATGTGAAATAATGTATATTAACATGTCTGGTGATCTATGTAGTTTTTCATATTTGATGAATCATAAATTGTATTACAGTATATGATGAATGTAATGTAAAACTGTAAAGTATTAGAGAGATTTCGCACATAAGTGAAAGTACAACTTATACGTATACGTATACTTTAAAGGGTCATGTCGAACTATCATATTACTAAAATCAATTTTAAATTGTACTTAATGGAACATAATTATTCCCGATATAGAAAAGCTCCATCAACTAGAGACTGATTTTGCACTGTCATCTGCACATGTAGATTATGCACATTATAATTAAATGCTTGCTTCCGTGTCCTAGTAGTTGTAGTGTATTATAAACACGGTCCTTTAAAGTTAGTCATGATCCTTTAAAGTGAGTCATTATTACATAAACAAGTTGATTATTTCAAAATTTTCATGATAAGTATAAGTTCAATGAACTTACAAAACGGTATATATATGTAGATGATAAACGTATACATTTGGACCTCCGTATAAAGCTTTACTTACATGTGTGTGGAACAACGCAAGCATTTTTAAAATTAATTGGCTGAGTAGGAACAGTATCCAGTCACATACTTTAACCATCAATTTGAAACACCAATCAAACCAGTAGGTTCTAGCAATTATTGGAAACGACCCATTCAGTAGCTCAACAAATGACATACAGGGTGTTTCATAACGAGCATCTCCAAAAAGTCAATTTGAGAAGAGATAGGTCTATGACATCTGTACTATATATGAGCCTATTTTATTCTAGACAAACACATTTGGATCAACTAAACATGCTACAATTCAAGAAAGTACAAATGGCATCCCTTTGACCTTTATTTATTACAGTCCGAGAAGATCTTTCCTGACGAAAAGCCCACATTATGAAACACCTTGTATGTTTACCTATAAGTATAAGTATACGTTATAAGTTGTACTTTCACGCCGTGCGAAAACTCTCTAATATAAGAAATTTGTGACTTATTGTTTTACTCCGAAAGATTTGTTCATGTCACTACCAAAATTGGTGGCATATTATTGTAGTGTTTGAAAAATATAAATCTCTGATCAATGTGAATAGTAAATGAACTTGTAAAAAAATTATATTTTTCAAAATAAAGTTTTCAAAAGTTAGAACACAGTTTGAAATGAGTATGAAAAAATCATGTAAATAATGATGTGGGATTGTGTTTATTATTATTTTTGGTGATCTGTGTTGTCTTTTATATTTGATTAACCATTAACTGTATTACAGTATGATTATGTAATGAAAAGTAAAATAGCAAATAGTAATTTATGACTTATTCTTATACCCTGTAATAATTGTTCATGTCACCAGAAAAGTGGTGACATACTTTTATAGTGTTTGAAAAATGTAAACCTCTGATCAATGTGAATAGTATTGAATGTTTTAAAATTACATTTTTCAAAAGTATGTTTTTTCAAAAAGTGTAAACACAGTTTGAAATGAGAATGATAAACATTGAGAATTGTAAAGAATAGCAATAATGATGTGAGTGCATATTAAATTATTTGTTGTGATCTATGTTGTCTTTTATATTTGATGAAGTAAAATGTTTAACAGTATGATAATGTAATGTAAATATGTAAACTTATTTAACAAATAGTAATTTGTAAAAAATGTAACTTATCATTGAGTAATAGTAAAAATGGTAATTGTTTCCCAAATAATGCTGTTAAAAGTAAAAAATGTATCAGTATGTTTGATTTGAAAAATTATTGAAAATGTACAATAGTATATTAAATGTTGTGTTGAACTGTTCAATTTGACCATTTTATTGTATAGTTGATGAATTATAATTTGTTTTGCAAAAAATAATGTAAACATAAGTATCCCTCTGATTAAAAGCATCTTGTAAAATGATACTCAAACCCAAAGTTATTCTTTGTTTTATGCCAACAGAAGTTGTTAATAGTATTATAGCATGTTTATGTCACCTTTAAAAGTGATGACATATTGTTATACCCTCTTAGGCACACTGTTGACTCCATTAGTGTGATATCAACAAGACTGAATGATTTCTTGTTATCCCACCAAATGAAATTTGAGGGGGATATAGAGAACTGCTAGAATCTACAACTATTTTTTATGTTCTGAGTACTGGCTGGACGTTTTTTTTCTTCAAAGTGTATTGTAATGACTTCAGTATAAATGATTTGTCTCTTGGTATTACTAGTATGGTGTTGGATTATGATATCGATACTTAAATGGTGGGGAGGGGGTGTTTAGCACTGTTTCTTTTCATGTGGGGCATTGGAAAGGGATAGTTTTGGCTTGGTTTGATTTCTTTATGATGGTATACTCTTAGTCTTAAATTTTGTCAGTCTATCCATCCGTTTGTTTATTGGAACGGTCTATTGCATATTTATTTTACATTTCATTTAAAAAGGTACACAATGTAAGATCTGGACCTCATTGGAACCTTTTAAGGTGGATCCCAGCTATGGTATTTGAGTACTGACTTGAAGTTTAAATTTTTTCTTCAGAATGATTTGTCTCTTGGTATTTGAATGGGCGGGAGAGGGTGTTTGGCACTGTTTTTTACTGTTGGATATTGGATGGGATAGTTTTGGCTTGGTTTGTTTTCTTATGATGGTATACTCTTAGTCTTAGTTTTTTGTCCCTTCCTGTCTGGGTCTTAAACTTACATTTTAATTCGCTCACTGAGCTTTTGGAATCGCTCACTTGTTCCTATGTCTGTTTGTCAGTCTGTCTGTCCCTCTGTAAAACCTCTGTCAATAGGATTCCCGTTTTAAGTTATTTTATTAGTTTTTTTCAACATCAATTCAGAAAACCCCCTATGGATCATGCTTCAAAAGCTTGCCTATTTTCAAAATGGCCACCATTTTTATCTTGCAAAATCCACTTTAGACCAATTTGTTTTAAATCTTCTGTCAATAGGATGACACCATCAATCTAGCAATTATCATAACTTATTTGATGTACCAAAATGTGGCAGGGTTTATTGGAAAGGTCTATTTCATATGTATTTCACATTTCATTTAAAAAGGGCACAAGGTAAGCGATGTAAGGTGAGTATACTGGAATCAGGATCTACACCTTGTTGGAACCTTCTAAGCTGGATCCCAGCTAAGGTATTATGTTTCAGAAATA